>VCRD01001762.1:67204-81049 GCA_006783055.1 Trinorchestia longiramus
AAAAAAATGATGACAAGTGAGCCAACAGATTAAAATCCATATGATATTTGTCTTTTTTCTCGCCTTGACCTTAACGTATAATCGATAACTGTAAGAAGCCTCATCTGAACTAAGTTCATTCGTATCACAGATAGATGAGCTGGTCAGAAAAAATTAATTAATTAATTAATGGAAATAGCAGTAACTTTTATGCAGTCAATAACGAATTTTTAATTTATTCAATTGTGTCTGCATGCCTGAGTCAACAAACCAAGATACAATTTTCATTAATGGTTTTCAGCTACTACGACAAACACAATGATTCACAATTTTTTTTCGTCAATGGCATACAAAATGAGGAAGAATCGCCTTAAATACAAATGTTAAAAAAGACCAATGCGGGTACGGAAAACCCAGTGTGAAATAAGTGACAAACCAGTGACAAAAGGATTTACAATTTTTTCTCGAGAACGATATGCAGAATGAAAAGAAATCTTAAATATCAGGGTAAAAATTGCCAATGCACATTCAGTCCACGAAGGTAGTGAACTGTTTCTCTTATAGCTCGGATGCCCCAGAGAACGCCACGTCTCTGCCAGCTCTCTCTTCTCAGGCTCGACACCACTACAGCGTGAGGTGTCAAGTAGAGGTATGTTGTAAATACCCACTGTCATGACTCTTCCTTCTTACGAATCGATGGCTTTTTTAATATACAGGGTGTCTCAAAAAAATGTACTCACCCTTTAACCGTTGCTAACATGCTGTCTTCTTTGTGTTGCAGGTGTGAGGTTCGAACCTTTGCGAACATGATTAAATGTGATTAAAGAATCATGTTCGCAAAGGTTCGAACCTCACACCTGCAACACAAAGAAGACAGCATGTTAGCAACGGTTAAAGGGTGAGTACATTTTTTTGAGACACCCTGTATGTTTGTCAGTAAACACGTACGTTCAGTACAACTTAGGTCTTAGATTCGAAAAAATTTCGAATTTCACCAAGTGGTTGCTCCCTCACAGCACTAACTGAATTTTAAGAAGAATAGACTTAAACTTAACAGTAATATTGTCTCATTTATGGAGATAAGTAGTGAATCAGCGATTAAAAAACATGGCACTTGCAACTTTCTGAAAAAAAAACTTGAAAAATTTGACTTTAGCAAAGTGTTGAATTTTCGAAAATTAAGTACAGGTGCATTCACGAGCCTGAGAAGAGATGAGCTTTTCCTGAGGGATGTATATTACATGAAATAATGGCTGCAGAGACGAAAAAACGGGAACAGATAATCAATTTTCCACGTGGTTCTGGAAAAATATTTGTGCAAGCTTCCGAACAAGTTCCGAGGTAGAGCTTCCGACCTTTTCAAAAACTGGCATCGACCACTCTATCACTTATGTTCGATTCCATTTCACCCAAAGAATAAACAATCAGAAAACACCTACGCCTCAGTCCTGCGTAAAAGGGAGAGAATATCTTAAAAGCTACTTCAAACAGGACGGATAAAAACAAGTATCCAGTTGACTGTCATATTTGCAACTAAAGAACGCTGCTACTGACCTCTTTGGGACACAGTACCAGCCGTCTCGACGGTTTTCACACACGTTGTCGCACGAAATCACAAAGTTTTTACATAGGTAGCAGGGGTCATATGAAAGTGCAATTCCAGTTTTTTGTATTTGCACCTCATGAAATTGGGAGTTAAAAGACAAAGTAGCATATGCGTACCAGTACAGGTCGACCGAAGTACATGGACAGACAAGGAACCCGCACAATTAGCCAGCTTGATGTTCCAGTAAAAGCATACACATATGTGAGAAGATTCCAGGGCAGTTTCTTAGGTATCAATCCAAGACTACGCCTTAACGGAGCACTGCACGCAACGCAGGCCATCTTTTAAATCCTGTGCGCTGTTTCTGAAGGTTGTGGTCGTTGTTATCGCTGTGCAACCGTAATATGGCGTTGCGTAATGCAGAGTCGTAAATCTGTTCCGTGTGTGTAAAAATTGCGCCGCATACGAAGCATTCCCAGCACCCGACGTCAAATACAATAGATACTAAGAAATAACGGTCGAGATGAGCTGTACTCAACAACTAGTGAAACTGATCATTTAAAAAATAAACTCGAATTTACCATCACAAATTGATGAAACCTTCTAAAAGCAGCCGTGGAAAATTTAAATATTTTATTCACTGAAGAAGCAGCAAATGAATTCTTCAACGGAGTCCTACACAATACCGTGACAGCGTCTCTTACGCTCTTCAAGACCAGCACTGGACAGTAGGAACACGCCTAAATATAGAGCAGGCGAGAGTGTAATGATAATGATAAATGAACTTCGTTGCCTTGCACCAATACGCTTGCTGTGAGCGCCGGTGCAACAATAAGCTCCTAATAGAGATCACAAGACACAAATAATATCAGAACTGTTAATAGAACAGATTTACGATGTAAATATTTTTTAGCAAGTCGAATGCATTGAGACTTCTTCCTAAACAGCATGACCGATTCGTCCACACCCAAAGACGTCATCTACTATAGCCAGGGCAGCGATGGTAATGACAAAAAAATGTTGTGAAACACAGAAGACTTGCATCTCCACCTACATGATAAACGCTTTCTGTCTTATACACTAACACTTCACGGCCAGTAGGTTATACTCACACACACAGGTAAATGTCAATAATAGCGGTGACTTGAGGGATCAGTCAAGCTAGGGTTAGGTGAGCAATCACACGAAGCCACATCTTAGGGCCGCTAAATCATACAAAATCACTCTTAATCTAACAATATATGGTTGCCGCAACATTTCTGTACAGCTAAGGCCTGTTAAATATAAATAGATTTAATGATCTTTAAACACATGCCTTCGAGAGAGTGTTCTCTCTTAGAGCCATACATAGATATATTCGTGATCTCCATGACTGCAACAATTCGGCATTAGGGAAAGCGCTAGAAGTTACCACCAAAAAGAAGAAGATCGAAAGCTGCTTAGGGAAAATTTTTAGAAGGCACTGAGAGTTACCCTTCCATGTTTCTCAGTGATCGCATAGTTTCAAACGAACCTGCAGCGGGAATTAAAAAAAATATTTATAGAAAAGAAACAACGATAGAAGGAACAGGACTTCTGCTCTTGAAATAGGACACAAAGTTTGAATAATAAGAAGCAAGCCAGGAAAAAAGAGCGAATAAGAGAATGTCTTTCACATATCAATAACGAAATATGCAAAAGACATTGTAAGATAAGGTCTTCCAGTGCAATTAAGTAAATCGAAATTAAACGGAAATAATAATTAAAGAAGAAAGAGGAAAGGGTGGACAATAAGTCACAAAGTCATAGGAAACGTGGATGGAAAATGAAGCATGACAAAAAATTCAATCGAAATGAATCCTTACAAAAAATTTCAAGCGAAAAGAAAAGTGACAATTATTATTTATTGAATGAATTCTTGTCATGGCCAACTTTGAAATTGCAACTCATTTTTTATCAGTACTTATAATAATGAAAAAAAATGCGCGTAAGCATAACAATCAAATTTAGAGACAAGAGGCGCTCGTCAGAAAGACGGAAATCGAGTTGTGATTGCAGCTCAAGATTGTCACGGACTTAAGATCGACTGTAGTAGAATTACAAGTTTGATAAATAACTTGCCAAAAGATACTTTCATAATGAGAAGACATTTACACCCTACAAGAAATACGTACATAAGTACAATCTCATGAAGTAGTAGTATACATAAGTTTGCTAGCGTTTCAGAGGCTTCGACAATATCGCACCGAAGGTCTCATAATTCCAATATCAATCTATCCGTCTCCTTACCATAAAAAATAATGTAGATTTGTCTAAGAGATGAAATTATCGTCATAAATTATTAGAAGATGAAGAGAATAATTCACGAGGCACATCACGAACAGCTAGGGAGCCCTCAAAGCTACAAGAATGTGGGAAACGAGTTTTGTCATTTCACTAGCGACATCCGCAACAACGAGCACTCTGACGAAACCAAACACAAATAAGATAATTCTCTGGAACCCAAAGGGGGTTATATAACACCAACAAAACGAGGTATGTACACGTAACAAAAGATATGACAGACGACCGAGCAGTGGACACACTGGTACGGCACATACAGGCGTCCACACGACAGCCCTCTAACGCGACTACACACTTCACCAAATCAATACGTGAATAAAGAACACGTCAAACAATGCTCTTACGCTCTAACAATGTCGTCAAAGCTCTCCAAGAGACTTCGAAATGATGCAGCACTCTGTTTATGTCAAATGCATTACCCAAGGTAGACGCAAATAGTAATGGATCTTCTCTGACATAGCAATGCTCCGCTTTTCAGGTTACGGTGTGCATTTGAAATAGTTTCGTGGGCAAATAAATGTTTCCAGCAACCAAAATAGCAGGGTCAATTTGCAGTAAAATGCATATTACACTATCACGACCACACACACTTTCAAAACAACGAGTGCTTGGTTCAGCAAGAGGCAAGTGAACGTCCATTATGAGGAACAGGCAGTCTGTTGCGAACACAACGCATATGTGCATCAGAAAAGGAAGCAATATTAATAAGCTTGAACACATTCATTTGACAAACAACCAGCACAGGTGTACTTAGGAGCACCTTAACCCTTTGTGTACTGACGGTAACTCTAGGTACCGCTATCAACATTCGTGTTCAAAGCCAGTTAAGTTGATGATGCTTGCTGTGAACGTGACCGTAGCGAGAAGTACCGTTGGTAGACAAAAGGTTAACTCGGTAAAATGCACTTTGGATCCAGCACCAATTCCTTAGTTTTAAATACAACAAAACTTTATCAAAACAAGCGCTATCTTTAGGACGAAATAGTGATACTATATTTTCATCACGCATCATAGAGTAACACAATACTAACATGACCTGACATTGTGTGACGTCACGTTTCAAGCACAGTGAAGTACACGCATTAACTCGAAAAGAGATTTCGGTTTGACTCGAGACGTCATCAGTCAACCAGCAATAGCAATATGACATGTTGTGTAAATTAAAGGAAAATAAGAGCTTTAGTAAAACTATACCAATCACAGAGGTTCTTTTATCTTGCAGTCTCGAGAGTAACTCAGGACAAAATTTGCTGCACGTTTTGAAGTGTGATACTAACTCAATTATGGAAGCAATTACAAATCTCGTAACACGACATATTGAAATAATTTAAAAATTTGAATGGCTCAATCTACTCAATATGACGACCGTCATAATAATTTGTGAACTAATTCGAATGATAAAAAATGTTTAAAAAACACGCACATACTTAATAACATAATATAGAAACAAAGAAGAAGGGCAAAAACTTTGGTACAATACATGAGATACAAAAAATCTTGTAGGAGAAACTGAGAGAACACTAATTTTGAGAAATAGAAAGACATGGAAAATTGTACGAACAAAGCCAGCAAAAAAGAAAAATACCGCAAAACGGGATACTCTCAGCATACCCAGAGAAGGCTTGACGTTGATTTAAGACAGTGTACTTTTTTCTTGATGAATGCGCATCGTAATTCAAGCGATTTGTATAATATTTATCCTTGATCTGTTCGAAACATGAACCCCTTCAGCGACAGAAAACTCAGAATTAATGCACATTCTGCTTCAGTTAATCAATCTACAAAATAACGTTTTGAGTAAACGAGGCAACTTACATCTGCATTGATGTTCCTTTGTGCGAAGCACAAACGAATCTTTCAATAAATTTCACAAAGTGCCAATTATCGACATAAGATGCCAAAGATAATGACTTCGATGAACTGCAGATTTGATGTACAAATCAGTTCGTTTACGCCCTACTAAAAAAATTATTTTTCCACGTTGCCACTGCATTTGCAGGTGATTTCAGTGGTGTGTCACAGCGGTGTGTCACAGCGGTGCGTCACACCAGTGGGCTATAGAGATGTCACACGCAAATCAGTGAGCACTTCAAATTTGCTAGTAATAAAATGAATGCAGTGAGTTAATGCATTCTCATAGTCTGGACAAAACAGACGACGCTAATGTATAATTTCTGCCCAACGATAAAAGTTTAATCGTTGCACAGGCTGCATTCAACTGCACATAAATTATTCAACTTATTCAGAACAAGTTATACTCTTACATGTTTTTCTTGCAGCAATTACTAGAGTTGAATTTCTAAATTTCAAGCCAATAATTGCTCAGAACAAAGCTCGACAAAATAAAAATTGAAAAACTGTAAAAGATTTTTAACGCGTTTAGTGTCAGCGCAAATCTAGAATAGAGCAATTAAGCTCGTATTGTTGGCTCTAGAAGTCCATGTGAGAACATAAATCTCTCTTTTGAAAGAGTATGATAAAACATAAAAGTTTGCGTTCCTCAACTCAGCCCTGCACGAAATAGTTAGAGAACTCTCAGAACATGTTACGGTTCTGCTTGTTTAAACGCTGCCGGTAGTACACTCAGCCAATGAACAACATATGGTTGTATTGCATTTTTTATAGAAAAAATATGATCTTCAAAGAGCAAATTTAACAACAGTTACTCAGTATCAAAGTCTACAGCAAAGCACATGCTGTCATTAAAAACAAAGTCAGTCTGCTGCAAGCGTTGGCTAAGCCACCACATAATTCCCGTCATATTCTTGGCCACTCGCTCTTAGAACATGCGTCAAGTAAATGAAGCCTGGGAGAAACAGCTTTCACGACACAAACGCCAATACAGCACCAAGTGCGTGTCATGGAAATTATACACAAAATACGATTGTGAGGCGGTAATCTGACAAACTCGGACAAATTAAAAAGAGTGATTGTAAAACAGTAGTCAATGAAAAAATGAAGGCATGTATACTAGTCGGCAGGATAAGCAATGTTTTATGTAGCACTGTACCCAGTGAGTCTTCTGCAACATGCCCGTGCATTCGTAGGTGTATCATACAACACAAGTAATCCTAGAAATAACTTTCTACTGCGTTATAACTCGAAGCATGGAGAACAATAAGTTTCTAATACAATCGTATTATATAAGTGCATATAAAATGAAACGTTCGATAACAAAAGTGCTCACCGCGGCATCTCGTAACTTACTCTTTCCATTAACATTTCTAATAAAAAAGGTACATTTGCCACATGACATGTCATAGTTTATTTAAGTGCTGCTTACATTACCACGATCTCACAAATACTCATCCGAGCTATTCGTAAAGAAATTATTAGCAGTGAATCTCTAAATTTTGGACCAACAATTGCTCAGAACTAAGCTTGCCAAAAACTCCCAAATGATAAGGAAGTCCAAGAATCGCTGTAGCTTGCTAGGGTTGTTTAGAGCGCAATGCAGAAATCCACTTCCGGACGAACCATGAGACGACAAGGCCGTAAAGCATGACTTATAATCAGACTAAACTTCAATAAATGTATGGCTGTTGGTAGCAAAGTGACACTACGCCAACAGCGTCTTAAATCTTAGAATATATTCTAAATCATAATTAGTACACTTCTTAACACGGTTTTATAAAACGCTTCATATAAATCAGTTGTAACAGGTATTGACGGTGGGAATACTATTAGTTACATACGTCACTTAAACATTGTTAGAAGAATGGTTACTGGTTAGTTACTCAAATATGTAGAGGTCAGTAACAAGTCCCGGAGTACTGAAGCCGTCATATTTCTGAAAGACAAGATAAGCTTTGGATAATAAAAGTACCTTCAACAAACTGGGTACGACACTCGTATAACAAGAGTACTCTCCACAGACTGAGTAAAATCCTCGTATAGCAAGAGTACTCTCCACAGACTGAGTAAAATCCTCGTATAGCAAGAGTACTCTCCACAGACTGAGTAAAATCCTCGTATAACAAGAGTACTCTCCACAGACTGAGTAAAATCCTCGAATAGCAAGAGTACTCTCCACAGACCGAGTAAAATCCTCGTATAGCAAGAGTACTCCCCACAGACTGAGTAAAATACTCTTAGTAAATGAGTGAATCTAACAACAAATATGAAATCCACACACCGGCCTGACAAAATTAAACTCTGTAAGGAAAAACCCATAAAATTGTAATCCAAATAAACTTTAAAAAAGTAGCGCTTAAAGGGCTGTTACGACTGAGAGAATTTAATTACTTTAGTAAGTCCTTCGTACGGTTCTGAGTGAAGAAATGAGAAGTTAAATTTAAGTAACTGATGCGAGAATCCATGTTTCGTCACCCCAAAGACTTGATGTGCTGGGTAGTGGAGGCCCAACTCCAATAAACAATAACTCCGACACGGATCCGAGAGACAGACTCAGCGTGTTCCTATCCAGAGGGCACTTTTACACCTAACACCGCTGTAAATATGACGTTACTTCGCAAATTACAGAATTTTTTCATTTATTTTTCTTATTTCAACTGTTTTAACGTTCGAAACTGATAAGAAGTCGCGCATAAGTTGAGACAAGCGTCTAACGAACAACAGAAAGCTCAAAATTAGGAACAATTTGTTAAGGAAACTGTAAGATATTCAAACGAACTCAAGCGACGAGAGGATCAATTTAAACAGGATACAAGTATGGACCAGGATCTCAGATCAAAATCTTAATCTCAGAACAATTCAAATATAATAACCTAAATGTTACTGCGGAGTACAAAGCATTAAATGTAAGTGGGGCAAGAATCGAGAGGATGACTACAGGCAGAGCATGAAGATGCGCTTTTGTCATTAATGAGGGTACACTGCTGGCACTCCTTGCCTCCTGTCTCCAGAGGCTTAATAGGTCCTGCTCCCCCTACGTCCGGTCGAGATTTGCTGCACATCTCACAAATGTTGCTGCTGGTCTCATTGTAGAAGGTGCAAGCTATACACGACCATGGCACTACAGGTTCACTGTTCTTCTGCTTGCTAGCGCCCACAGAATCGCTCTTGTTTTTGCTCGAGTCAGAATTAGACAACTTACCCGAAAGAACAGCGCTGAAAGATAACTTTTTATTGTTTGGTTTAGAGGAGACCTTCGTGTTAACAGGAACGGACTGTCGATTAGAAGCGTTGGTCGAAGAGTTAGTAGAAGGTTGAGGGGAACTATGTTTTTCGTTGTGGGCCGAAGAACCGAGCCCCACGGAATATTTCTCTCCAGGCAGCAAGTTTGCTTGATAATTGGAAGAGTCATGGAGTCGATCGGCATTGCGTCTTCGTACGTCTTCTTCCTCGTCTGAGTCTTGCCTCGCAGTCTCGAAGCCTTCATAGGAGACATTGTCATACACGCTCTGACGCTTTTCCGAAACCGTGCTCGAACAACCACCACACCGCTGCCGGCCTCTGGAAAGCGGGGTTCATTTTATGGTACGTAATGCAGAGCATCAGTCTGACTCGAGTGTTTGAAGGAAAAATTTGAAGCACTTGCACCCAAATTTGCACTTAGAGACAAATAATTTACTTCCGCAACGCGGTATATCTGAATTCGAAATGAAATTACAAGAGGTCTAGGAAAATGCAGCCCACGAAGAGATGTAAAGTGCGTAGTTAGATGTGTAGAGCGTGTAATAGATCAAGCGAATGGGGGAGTATGGACAGGTAGAATTACACTAGCCACTAGGAGCGGGACAGACATGAAGTTCAGTGGCATCAGTAGATATTAACGTCTATCACATGTTGGAGTGAAGTTCTTTGGAGTAACCATTTATGAAGTTTTTTGAGTAAGTTTTGAGTAAAGCTTTTTAGAGTACATGTAAACCTTTTTGAAGTAAAGCATTTTGGAGTAAAGCTTTTTGGAGTAAAGCTTTTTGAAATAAAGCTTTCTGGAGTGAAGTTCACATGCAAAAACGGACCTTTCTGAGGTGCGATCACGCGCTGTGGAGCTGCTGGTGCTGCCGGCAACAGCACCCCCACGACGATCGCCCACCTGTAGATGGTCGAAAGAGCCACACAAATCCCCCAGGTTGTTGTTGTGGTTGTTGAGTGTGTTGGAAGAGATGTGGGAAAAAAGAGGGTCTTTCTTGACGGTCTGCACCGTGCTGGGGATGAGCTCTGCCCTGCCCTCCGTGTCCGTCTTGTTGCTGTGGTTGTTAGGGATGAGAGCGTCGAGTGTGTCACTGGAACGACTTACGTGCTGCAAGATGTCACCTCTGTTACCAACGTCCTTATTGTATCCACGTTTCTCCAGATCCTGAAAAGAATAAAAAAAATTCCCTGAATTGAAAGCATAGAAATGGACTATGGGATCGTAATGTCCAACGTTCCTGTGGGAAAGTTAAAATCAAATAACAAATATATTATTGCGATTATTCTCGTTTCCACAGTATGACACAGTAACCAGTTCTTTAGAGTATCAAACTTTGTATTGAAGACTTCTGATTATTCGAACTATACGTATTAATGATTTAGTCATTAATATAAGGAATCGATCTGAGTAATAATCCATTAATATAGTAATTACTTGTTTGCTAGTAATTAACAAACAACGGGTAATAGTTATTCAATTTATTAATAACTTGTTTACTCATAAGTAATTAACTACGGGTAATAATTAATTTATCTATCAATTAATTACTAGTTTATACGTAATCAATCAACTAATTACGGGCAATAATAAAGTAATTAACTATTTCAGACCGCCCGGCCTATTCAAAGTAAGAAAATAGTCTAATATTAGAAAAGAATACGAGAACACAATAGCAAATTATTTTGAAATCCAGTATGAAAAGCACCTGACCTACCAGAAATAGCCACTGAAAAAGGACACAGTTATAAATGCTACTCCATTATCTGTCTTGAACGGCGCCACTTGACCAATTGAGCGAGCACAAACTCCCAGTTGTGGTAGTGAAGTTTACACACAAATTGAGCGAGCACAAATTTACGGGGGCACATACCTTGAGGTCAAATTCAGTGAGCACGTACTTCAGGCACAAATTAAGCTAGCACAAACCGCACATACCATGAGCACAAATAGCAGAAACTGCACAAGCCTTGAGAACAAACAGCACGAACCTTGAGCACAAAGTCCCAGTCGTGGTGAGAAAAAGAGGAATCTCTGGCAGCAGCCCTGAAAGCGTGCTGTGAGTGTGAGAATGCCTTGCTCACGTGCTCGTCCAGGGTACTATCCTGGAAGACCTCCCTGGGGATGGTGGCAGGCAAACAGCAGGAGTTTCCAGTGTCTGGAAGCGGCACCACGCCCCCTGATCCTCCCCTGCTTGTTTTACTGGACCGCACGTGAGGTAGCACCTGACATCAACGTGTGCATTACACAAGAGCAAGACTGACTAACTCTAAGATAACCAAAAATTTATTCATAATATTAATATATAAATATGTATACAGTTCGCCACGAAATTATTCGTACGCCCATCAATGTTCAATACGTTTAGTCATTAGTTAGAATTTAATGCTCGTATGAGTCCATGCTTTTTATGTTATTAAGTAGATGAAAAGGAATTTAAAACTCAGTCTTCAGAAAGACAGACTTAATTTAACAAGGCTTGAGATTGCAGAATTTCAGTCAAGCATTTACTTTCGTTGTTCGTTTGAATCAAAATCAGTCAGTAGATCAATAGTATTTCGTTTGAGTCGTCTGTCACGTATTTGTAAAATACGTGGAAAGTAGAGAACTCTATAGAAATGACAAAATGCACAGTTTCAAAAAAATAGAGCTGTGCAGTCAGAGTGGGGCGAACATTAATGCTGAAGAGTCACAGTCAGACGTTCTAAAAATTCAGGAGTCAGAGAATTGAACTTCAAAGACCCTGTGAAGAACTACGCACAGAAGGAATGAGGGACCAAATAAGTCACTAAGATAAGTAAAACTGTGTATAGAAATGATAAAATTATAAGGACCAAAGGAACTCACCTTAGGCAAGATGCTGACAGGGACGTCGTGCTGCAGCCTGCCACTGCTCTGCTGTGTCCTGCCGCCGTCCTGCTGCAGCCTGCCACTGCCCTGCTGCAGCCTGCCGTCGTGCCTGCCACCGCCCTGCTGCTCACAATGGTCGATAAGCTTGGCCGTCGCCACGCTGCCACTTCCTGCTCATCAACGGAAGTTTTTTTGTGCTACAGAGCTGTATTTCCATATTTTTTTACGTCACCCATCACGCTCGTTAACAGAAGAAAAAACAGGCTCGTATACATAAAAAGAATACTATAGGGTAGCATAAAAAGTTTTCACTCTAGTTGCATTGTCAATAGTCTCAGCAGCATAATACCGTATTAATTATTAGTCTGTAAAGCACCAACGCAAGTCGTAACTTTATGCAGACATGCCGTACACCGGTCTGGCTCACTATTCATAATTATAATTAATAAGCATCAGATGATGAGTGGCCATGAATACGGTTTTGAATTCATGTTTCCAATCACAGAACTGCATGCTAATATTATACATCCACTAAGCACTTGTAAATACCCCTGTGGTGCAAAATTTTCCGGATTAAATGATACTGTTGGGTCATATACGATGATAAGCAATAAAAAAAATTCATTTAGTGTTGTTACAGTAATATGAAGCTGTGATTAAAGGACATAGGGCGTTGACTAAAGGATGTACACGTGCGAAAACACGCAATGTGTACTGGGCGCATTCTAACCTCTAAACGATGTATACTTGCATATTTCTAAACTGCATTGTCACTCAGGATTCATACGGTGTTTAAAACAACAAAATAATGATTACAAGTACCTCTTTTATCGTCAGGTCGCCGGTTAAGGGTTTCCCTGTGTCTATCAGGTCTAGCAGGTCGTGTACTCTTGCTTTCCTTTGAGGTGCTCTCAACAAAATTATCGAACTGCTCCAACATGAGTGGAGAAGACGTGGAGTCGCTGAGCTGCTTGCCGGCACCGCGCTTGTCCAACACTTCTATGCCACCTCCATGTCGCAGCCTGTCCAATGCTGACGCAGTGCATGTTGGGGTGGTAGGGAGGGAAGAGAGAGGAAGCCTGCTACTCCCCTCACTTTGACCTGACACGCTCAGTTGCAGCTGACTCTGGCTCGCTGCCAGAGTCTTGCTAGGAACATCCGCACACAGAGCAGACTTTGACGGTGAGCTTTGCTCCAACGCAGCATCAGAAGATGCGTAACTTTTTGGAGGAGGGAGAGGAGCGACTCTGCTGTCCACTTCGTCGTTTTGAGGACTCGTGCCACAGGAGGAAGTTGGATGCATCTGCAGCAGCTTCTGCACCATCTGCTGGTACGAACCCACGTTGTGCTGACGGTACCGCAACAGCTGAGGTATTGGCACAGCTGGCAGATGTTGGTGGAGCTGGCCTAACACCTGAGGAAGACTAGAAATAGAAAAAAAAACACACTGCATGAACACTGTAACATGATATTTTAAAAAATCCCTCTTCCGGCTGGCTGTTGAAGAAATGTATGGCATATCCACGCTCCCTAATAAAAAAGGATTTCTTTGAGTAGCAATGAAGCGCAAGTAATGAACAACTGCCCGTTTTCAGGAACACAACGAACAGAACAGGTAGTTAAAGTTCTCTTCTGAAGACACTACTGCAATCATTTATTTGTAGCGAGACCTAAACAAATACCCTATCATCGCCAAGCAGGTCTGTTAATACCATAAGGCTTGGGACATAGCAGGCCACTCATGAAGACGTCAATGTTATCATTTATTGCACAGCAAAGCCTTAACGACTCCCTTCATTAAGCAGTTCTGCTGTCATCCCACAACCTGAGAGAGACCAGAACACTCATCTGGCACCACAGGGTCAGGAGTAGCCGAGAACACCCACCTGGCAGCTGGCACAAGCCCTGAGGCAGCAGAGAACACCCACCTGGCAGCTGACATAAGCCCTGGGGCAGCTGAGGACACCCACCTGGCAGCTGGCACGGGGTCAGGGGCAGTTGAGGACACCCACCTGACAGCTGACGACACCCACCTGGCAGAGGGGCAGCTGAG
>VCRD01001762.1:81086-114286 GCA_006783055.1 Trinorchestia longiramus
CTGACACAGGGGCAGCTGAGGACACCCACCTGACACAGGGGCAGCTGAGGACACCCACCTGACACAGGGGCAGCTGAGGACACCCACCTGACACAGGGACAACTGAGGACACCCACCTGACACAGGGACAGCAAAGGACACCCACCTGGCACTCAGAGCAGGCGATGTGGCAGTCAAGAGCTAGTCGAGTGACAAGGTCACCATCAACAATAGAAGCGGAGTCAGGCAGTTGGTAGCAGCCTACAGGGGCGGCTCCGCTTCCCTTGCTGCCACGGCTCCTCTTCACAGGCTGGTACCCCATCAGGTGAAGGATGGCCTCCGCCCCCACAAGGTGTTCTGCCACGTGGTGCACCCAGTACCCACAGTACACCTGCACGTCAGAATACCTCAGTGATGGTTAGAAGACGTGGACACCAAAAGCACAGGTATTGAATCATTAAATTAAGATAAAATACTGTATGTGACCCTGTGAATACTTCAAAATTATGGTATGAGAAAATAATTGGGATAAGAATTGATTGTCCTTATCAAAGTTTTTACAACTTCTTCTAAAACATAGTTTTCCTTCAAATTAATTTTTATGACAAGTTACACATCTCAGTTCTCAAAACCGTGACATGATAACAAAATCCAGGGATAATACTCTAAATAATCCTGTACTAGATTTGCCAAACGTACAACACAATCCTGTATTAGTGTTGCCAAATGTACAACACAATCCTGTACTAGAATTGGCAAATGTACAACACAATCCTGTACTGGTGTTGCCAAACGCACAACAAAACACTAATTGTTGCCCTACATGCAACAATACCCCTAACATGGAGACAAAAACAGGAACCTTTCACTAAAATGAACACATGCACACCTTGATGGTGCGGTACTCGCGACGCCATGGTTGAGACACGAGGTTAGTGGCATACGAGGCTAGAGCATCGAATGCCTCCGAGGCTTTGAAGGCATCAAACGTAGGCAGCTCGACGACGCTCTTCTCGAGGGTGTCACGCACACCCGCGAAGCTGAACTTGTGTTCGTGTGGTGTCACTGACAACAGCTGCTCTATTAATTCTGTAAAGTAAAAAACAGGTGTCACTGACAACAGCTGCTCTATTAATTCTGTAAAGTAAAAAAACAGGTGTCACTGACAACAACAACAGCTGCTCTATTAATTCTGTAAAGTAAAAAACAGGTGTCACTGACAACAGCTGCTCTTTTAATTCTGTATAGTAAAAAAAACAGGTGTAACTGATAACAGTTGCTCTATGAAACAAACAAGGAAAACAAGTCTATCCTGAAACATTTTAAAACTGAAGAGGTAATGAAGCTGAACTGAAATTCTCAATATTCAGAAATACGAAGTACACACAGGAGACAACATCACAAACTTTGTTCAGCCAGAAGCTTTAATTCATATTACAAAATTATAATAAACATCACGAATTATTGATATTGAGTCTTATTCTTGCTTTCATGTATTATGCAAGTCTTATTCTTATTTTCATGAATTATGTATGAACAAGACTTTTATAATACATGAAAGCAAGAACATGACTTGCATAATGCATCAAAGCAAGATCTTGACTTGCGTAATGCATCAAAGCAAGAACATGACTTGCATAATGCATTAAAGCAAGAATATTACTTGCATAATGCATCAAAGCAAGAATATGACTTGCATAATACATGAAGGCAAGAATAAGACTTGCATAGTACATGAAAGCAAGATCAAAACTTACATAGTACATGAAAGCAAGAACAAGACTTGCATAGTACATGAAAGCAAGAACAAGACTTGCATAGTACATGAAAGCAAGATTAAGACTTGCATAGTACATGAAAGCAAGAATAAGACTTGCATAATACATAAACAAAGACAACATGAGAGCACCAGTCCGCCATACCATCCATCTTTTTCCTGAGTTGGAGCTTGTCAGGCGAGTCATCAGTGTTGAGGTGGCTGAGGTGCATATCGTTGAGCTCAGACAAGAGCACAGGGTTGACATGCACGTATGCAGATCTTGAGTACTCCGCAGGGTACTGCATGAGGGTAAAAAATCATTATCGAAAAATCCACCAATGATAGGCTAATTGTTACTTCACAATTTAACAACCATCAGATGCACTAGAAATAATGTTAGCTCATCCATCAATGTTATGGAAATCATAACTTAACAATTTAACAACCATCTATAAAGACTATTAAATGTAATTCAACAGCATCATGCAAAATGTTTACTTGACACCTTAGTCCAGATAGAAAAAGACACCAGGGCATCTAAGTTCGACTGTGAAGTAAAAGCTAAGAAAATAGTTCCAGGGGGTGTGACCAGATCTAGCAAACTTGAAACTGGATTCAACTTTGAGACTGCTTTTTTAAGTAATAAAGCTGCATCAACAATACAGTCAAAAGCCACAATGTATTAAGACACCCAGGAAGCTACAATCCATTACATGGAACAAACATTACATTCCCATATGCTGATTTACCCAGAAACTGTTCAAAGTTGCTTATATTAACTTAACAAATTAATTTAAATTACCTGAGCAATCCATGCATTCAGTTTTTTATAAAGCAACATAGATGAAGCTATAAAAACAGATTTAGGTGTAAAAGAAGGTTTATTTGTATTGGCAGTAAGGCGAATTCTACTCATGGAAACAAACTAAAAATATAATTTAACCCTTTCGGTACTGACGGCATCTCTGGTAGCCGCAGTCATTTTTCGCCTATTAAGATGCAGAGCAACACGTGTGTCTGTGCAAACGCTGGTAGGGCAGTGCAAGCTACAGTTTGATCAGGACAATACAGTGACCGTAAAACATCACAAAGCATCTTTTTTTAAATTTGATGTTAAATATGTTGAAAAAGGTTCTGATATTTGCATCATGGTACCGAAAGGGTTAATTAGAAAGAAATAATCAAGCAAAACTTCCTAGGCATGGATTCTAAACCATAAAAAGGAGGGGAGGGATAAATCCCCACCGAAATCTGGAAATGAAGATGGACCTTAAGTCAAAGATTCACATTTCAATAAGTGATGGAAAGAGTAAAATAAATGCCAACAAAAATCAAAGTTTTTTTGCCAAAGCACTGGTCTCAAAATTTAACTAACTTGAACAAAAATCCAGGATATTTCAGGTATTCCCCCATCAACTCATCATCACTGAAACTTACCCCATATGCCGTAAAAGGAGTGTGGTAAAGAGGAGGTGGAGGCGGGTATGGGCTGCTGTAGGGAACCAAGGCACTTGTGTTGCTGCTGTAGTGAGGCTGCTGGCTCCTGCCAGCCTCTGCTGCACCGCTGCTACCAGGGGTCATCTGGTCACCCCTGTATGACGAACTGATGCTGCTGCCTCGGGTCACATTGAAGTCAGCAGGAGGGGCGATGTAGTGGTGAGTGTGTGCACCATACACTGCTTGCTGTCTAGGACTGAGAGGCATGCTGAGGTAAGGGTTCACAAAAAAGGAAGAGTGAGGGTACATGGCTGTGGAGCGCACACTGCTTGCTGAGAGAGGCAGACCAAGGCTAGGGTCCCTCATGTGAGATGGGAGAGTTGAGTGTCTGCCGTGATGGTGGCCACTGCTGTGTGAACTGGTAGGAAGATGTGCTGGCATTCCAGGAGGTGTAGAGCCTGCAATGCACAAGAATGAGGTAAATATTATAAAACTAGGAATAAAAGAAAAACACACAGAAAATTACTGCCAAATGAATGGAAATTTATGTCAGGAATAGTCAATTTTGAATGTAACTAAAAAACATATGATTCAGCTTGAAAAACATAAAAAAGTTGCTTTTAACTAATGTCTGACAAGCTGATAATCAAACTTAGCTCCACACTAGTTTACTGTACTACACTAAAAAATAAGGCTACCATTCTATGAAATTTCAACATAAAACACCAAAAACATTCTCAGCAATGTTTCAAACACTCTCCAATTTCAAGATATCAAATTGAAATTCTTAACAGAATTCACTTGACGTATTTCGAAAAATGTTACTAGTACACTATATAAATTCACTAATTTTATACAAAAATATGTTAGGATATCATTTGAATCTTCTATCTTCTATAACTGACTTGGGTATATTGAATTACACACCTCAGAGAAAAAGTTTTTAAATAATGATAATACAGCACCAAACGTATCAGATATGTAATCATATATGAATAACATTGGTCAAAGATAAATGTGAGCAGTATTTTCAAAATTTACACATAAGAAAATGTGATAAAACTATAATACCAGACTTTTACAGGCAGTATAGTAGCATGCACACTTTTATGCAACAGTATTATTCCAAAATAGAAAAAATATAAAGATGTGATTATAACTCATATGAGGAAATGACAATGTAAGCAATACAGGCTGAGTTGAATATATGTTTAATTGGTCTTTCTTTGCCCTTGGAAGTCATACTTGGAGTTGTAAGCCTACATTTTTTATTTAGAAATATTCACTGGCACAAAATATTCAAGATGAACCTGTTCAATAATGAAAGTTGATTGAAAACACACAATTTCATCTCAATACCCATAAGCTGTGTACATTGAAGGTAATACAGAAATGACTGAAGGGCAGAAATAAGAAAAATTTATGCCACTGCCTGGAAACAACAAAAAATTGAAGCTCAACAATATTAAAAATGAATATTACTAGAAATCATTGAGAAAATTGTTACTAAATCTGCTGCAGATACTTTTAGGTATCCTTAGATACTATTTTTCAAAGGATTCCAAGTATGATAGACATCACAATTACACAGTTTGCAAAATGCTCAAGAATCTAACCAATCTAACGGCATGGGACTTGGGTATGAGAATAATTATCGAAGTAATTATCCATACCAAGAATGGGCCTGAAGGTTCATTCCTATAGCCTCATTCTAATCTTTCAACAATTGTCATGTCCCCTAGCTATGCTGAAGAAATATTCTTCTCAAGTAAGAATAACAACTCAAGGCTATTGGTAAAAAGAAATGGAATGACATCAATTATCTGATTTGGGTACTGAAGAATGTTTTTCGTACAAAGTAATGGAACAATACATATATGAAATTTGTAAATTGCAGCAATAATAATAGCACAGTGAGACCTCCCTGAGAATCCTACTGCCGAAAATCTGTTAAGATCCAAAGCACTGACCTGCTGTGCCGCGGCCATACACAACAGCCTGGGAAGCAGTTGTGGTTGACGCAGGGTAGCAATACCCCGAGCTAGGGTGTGATGCATAGCCAGGATGTGCGTATGAGAGACCATGATGACTCAAAGTGTTATTCATTGCTGCTTTGATCTTTGCTATTTTTGTTAATTCTACCCAATATAATTGTGATCATATGAAGCTCATTAGAAACAATCATAATTACTCAAATTTGTTCAATTTCTTGTATGCTAAAAATAAACCTTTATCATATACAACAAAGCTAATGGACCTCAAGTGAGCATTCAAAACATTTTGTAATTAGTATGATTCTTACAAACTCATCAAAATCTCCATCACAATCTTCAAAACCAAGCTGCACAATACAAAAACATAAAAATTTTATGCAGACAGGTACACATAGAGGGGCTGGGCATAATGATAGAAAAGTCAGTTAAATTACATAGCACATTTTCAACAAAAACTCATTCCTGCAACAAAGTTGAACTGACTTGGAATAAAGATACATCTAAATTTGATATAAGAAATTGCACATAAATACTTTAGGATGCCACCCTGTTGTATGTGAGTGTTTTAGAGGGAATTAAAGACTGTAATAAAAACCCCAGCCAGAACTGGCCTAAAAATCTAAGTCCAAGACTTCAATTTTTTATGAATAACTTTCACCTGAAAACACTACATTCATTAATAACAGGGAATAGCTTCTAATAGACACTTGCAGTATTACTGAACAAAAAATGTTACTTGCACACATGAGACAGAAATACCTCGACACATTGTGAGGTAGGTAATTCAGCTAATTCCTTTAAAAATAATTAATTCCAAAAGGAATTGCCTGTATATTTTTAGGTATATATTATATGCACATTTTTTATTCTATAAACATTTGATAATTTTCACACTTTATAATAATTTGATAATGTTCATACTCTTTAAACATTCATCAGTAACATCTAAGAACAAAATTACAAATCATAAGTGTTAGTGAATTGAACAGATCAAAATAATCCTTTTAAAAAACACAGCAACCACTGGGTTTACTATCTCAGCAAGCGGCAAACAGTAAGTCCTTGTTATACGGTACATATGCAATCCTGGAAACCTTACTGCAAATCAAAATTATTGTATACCAAACCCATTATAACATGTAATAATGGGACATGTGTTTTTGCATGTCAAAATTGACCCCTACAGACAAATTATCAAATACAGTAGTTGTGAATTACCTGGATAAAGAATTACCACATCAGGAGAACTCACTGCATTTAATCAGTCCTCCTAAGCAAGCAAGTTTCAATGTAATTAATAAACTCCATCAAAAACATAATGAGCAACTGGAATGATTAAACCACTGACCTGCTCATAAGAATATGATAAACAATGCAAAAATACAGAATAATTTTAGTTGACTTAAATAGTTTCTTATTCACCATCTACTTTGACTTAATCAATTATTACTTTTATTCTTGAACATGATACCACACTGCATTTTCCTAAATTCATGAGCTAATTTCTATTTCTTTTTTATCGGAGCTTTTACGCAACAATAAAGTAATTCTAAATACACTAATAATATTCCAATAATAATAAAGTTATTTAAATAATAAATTTATGGTGCCATTGCAGAAAATGCAATAGAAGAATGTGATGGTTTTACAGTATTTTTAGGCAAAAAACTGCCACAAAGATTTTTGCCGCATTTGCATTCAGCTCTATTTAATAATAAAAATTAACTATTTATAGAATTTTAAATATTTAAACCTGTATGGATTCAGCCTCAACTCATTAGTCAAAATTTAGCAGCATTGATGATGCAGGCAATATATTATATGCAATTTAGCAGCATTGATGATGCAGGCAATATATTATATGCAATTTAGCAGCATTGATGATGCAGGCAATATATTATATGCAATTTAGCAGCATTGATGATGCAGACAATATATTATATGCAATTTAGCAGCATTGATGATGCAGGCAATATATTATATGCAATTTAGCAGCATTGATGATGCAGGCAATATATTATATGCAATTCAGATTGGCCACTCAATGTGCTTGCTTTAGAACAACACTTTTGAAAATGGCTTGTGCAGCATATGAAACATTTGTCATCTACTGACTAATTAAATTTATATTTTGTCTACATTTATCTCCAGACTGTAGGCTCTACTTTATCATTAATATAGCAAAAATTTCAAATTTCATAGATTCTAGTAATTTTTGTATTTCTTGTCATACTTATCTTAATTACAGTTCATGCTCACAGTTCAACTTTCTCTCTAACATGACTAGTTTCAGATACATTTCATTTGTTTCCTTATTGATCATTCATTTTCCACAGTGACGCATTGAATGACTCAGGGTGGCCATAGAGGAATTAGTTTAGACGACACTCTCACAGGAGAAAAACTCTGGGATGCCACTCTGTTGTGTGTGTATTAGAGTGATTAAAGGCAGTTACAAAGGCCCCAGCCAAACGCTGGCCTTCAAATCTAAGTCTAAGTCTTAGCATGGTTCAATATTCTGAATCTATCGACTCATGCTGGCTACCTATACTTCCGTGTTTTCCAAAAACCTGTACCACTCTCACCCACATCTTTCTTCGTTTGCTTGCAATTTCAGCTATCCACTCACTTTTGTTCCCCAGCCGGTCTAATAAATATCCCCATTTCCTTGCACTCTCTCATACGTAGCTGTTCTTTTACGTGAACATCGAATTATTTTGGTGATCCGCGAGACCATTTCACTAAACTTTGGAGAATAATCTGTGAAATCAGGCAAATCCGGACTTCGTCCTAGAGAGTAATTCACCTCCGTACAAACGTGAAATTCTGGTCACTAAAACATTTTAAAATGATGTGTTCTTTTACGATTTATGTAACATGAATAATCCAATATATGCACAGAAATAAAACCTTAGATAAGGACAAAACAGTAGAATCGTGATTTCTAGAAATAAAGGCGCTTAGAATGGGAATGCACATTAGTTATTTTAGTGTACGTAAAAAATGTAGAAGAGACCCATAAAAAGCGCGTATATTTATTGTTAATGATTTTTTGAGATTTTGAAATCAGCCGGTACGTCGAACACCAGTTTTGCTCACAAATTTTGTTTCTGGTATAAATAGAAGCAACTTTTGGATAGCTAAAGATGTTACTCGAAAGTCCTAAGCTTTTTAAGACAAGTTTTTGTCAACAACAAGCATTTGTTTCTATAGTTTATTTAGTTTTTGTCATATTAATAGGATAATTAAAATGAAACAAATATTTAGTTCAAGTGGAGTTACACGAGTACAAATTTCTAGGTTCTCATTGGCAAACCTTGCAAAAAGGAAAATAGTGACAGCATAATTGTCTACAGCAGGCGAGAATATGCGAGGTAAAAAAGTAATATTGACAGTCGTAGAAAGAATGGCTGGCATGACTTACCGTCTTTTTCATAGAGGAAGATCAATAAAATAAGAGGAAAGATTATGAATTATCTCACTCACAATATCCAGAAACATATGCAACATGAATAACTGATTCTTCGACGAGCAACCATAAAATATTACTGGGAAGCACTAAAACCCTAAAATATACAGACACATATAGATATCAACAGCATAGCCCCCGAGTGAAACTTAGAAATCCCACGGTATTTAAGGAGCGCAATATTTTAAGGCGGTGAAGATAGTATCGCCCATCTTTCACGAGAGCTCATGAAAAGCTGCTGTAGGTTCCGAGGGCAGCTGCAATATAAAGTTGCCAGAGGCTACAATGACGATCATATAGTTTTTCCCTTTTTAATAAAGCAACTGTCCTTTGAAAACAAGCATTACCATCGAACCTAAAAATGTGGGTCTGGACAATTCTTGCAGAGCCGCTGTGACAAAATGAATCTCAGATGGAAAAACTTCGGACATATTGGGGTAAAATTGAGGTACATCCAAAGCAGTTATACGCTGTCGGGTACCCTTTACAACTGCCAAGTAACATACTTATACAGAGAATAATGATCGACTTGAAGTTAGCAATGTTACTACTACATCATTCAACTATTCTGTAACAGAGATATGAATATGAGTATCAAATTAAAGACTCTAGTCTATACTTCCTCACGGAAACCAAGCAACCACGAATTACTTCAAGGATTATGAAAAAATTCCAGACAAATTGAAAAATTTACTAAACCTCTACCACACCAAAACGTGAGAAATAATCAACAAGTGTTCAACAAGACGTCCTATTTTACAAAGAAATTACACAGAACTTGACGCACCAGTCTTGAACTGTTATCTCAATCACAACCTTTTCTAGGAACTACACTAATTCGTACTCCAGAGTATTGCTAGGTAACTAACAAACAACGTAAATGAAGAAAAAAAGAGTATATCCGTCAGCTGAGTAAAATCAAACGCTAAATAAACAAAAATAAAAGGAAAATAAGAGTGATTGTACGAGCCTAAACGAAAATAAAAATACGAGTCAGGAATTGGAAGAAAAACTACTGTACTTCAACTGGATGATGAAATGATTTTTCTGCATGAGAAATGAAGTTCTTTTATAAACACGGAGTAGACAGCTTCTTCAATGACAGCTGAGAGGAAGGGACCACTGAATTGCAAACATAAGTGAACTCATTCCACAAGACAAAATTAAATCAAATCAAGATAATCACAAACCCGACATGAACAAAATACAGATCTAAAATATCTCAACAATAATACTATGAATTGGTAATCAAATCAGAGGTCAATCACAAAGTAAATAGATCACATATAATAAACATCATTTAGATATCATAATTAAAATCAAGGAGTCATTTTCAGTCAACTTAAAATTTATTGTACATAATCTAGACATTTAATAAAAAAGGACTTGTATTAAAATCTCATTATCACAGGTAACCTCCTTAATGGAATAATAATTAACCCTTAATGGAATAAATTTTTCATTGTATTACATTTTAATTGTAATATAATTCGAAGCTTAGACTGCAGAGAGCTGCTCTAAGTTAAATTGAGCACCGAGGTCTGCAACAGCATGCTTCAAAATAAGACCGTTGCACCCATCAAAATAGAACCTTGGCAGTCATGGTCTCTATGGACTAACAGCGTTAAAAAAAACAGTAAAAATTAACATTAGACTGAGCATGAAGTGCTATACATGTCACAGACACATGTATAGATAACGCTCCTCGAGCGACAACGCACAGCACACAAACGCTTTAACCCTTTCCCTACCGTTGGGTTAATACGTCCCAAAAAAACTTTATAAATCATTCCCCTTTAGTCCCATATTCTAAATGTTTCGTTCAAAATTACAGTAAAATTACATAGAGATTAGCAATGATAAGTGGTAATTTACGCAATATTTTGATCAGTATGAAAATAATTTGGTGGTGAAAGGGTTAAACAGCATACTTATGAACAAGCATCAAGTATTTATACTAAACTGAAAAGCTCCTCACGACGCTCAGTATTCGAACTTCATAGTAGAAAACACGTACACTGGAAGCTCGGTTAATGAGGTCGTTAGATTTTATTCCTATAAAGTCCTTTCATATCATTTTTTGCAAAACACCGACGTTAACAGCAAATTTGTCGTTAACAGAACAAAAAAAAGGCTAAAAATATGAAAAATACTGTACCGTGGTATGAAAAATTGAGCTTCCACTATGGTGAGAATAAAAATTAATAGGAAGGAAACTAACTAGAGGAAGGAAACTAAGTCGAGAAAGGAAGCTAAGTACAGGAAATAAATCAAGTAGAGGAAGGAAATTGAGTAGAGAAAGAAAATTAAATATACGATAAAAACTAAGCAGACGTAGAAAATACAACAAAAAAATTGAAAATTAAGTAGAAATAGAAACAGCAGGTGTGACTAGGGCCTGTCGCCCACACCTCCTGCTAGGTCGTATACAAGCCTTGACACCTCCAGTGCCAGGTGGTCCGCAGCTGCACGCGTCACTGCCTCTGCGTACACGCGCATCACGTCCTCTGTGCCTGTGTGAGCACGTGCAGTGAGTGAAGGACAACACGTGCAGTGAGTGAGGGAGGGACAACACGTGCAGTGAGTGAGGGGAGCAACACGTGCAGTGAGTGAGGGGAGCAACACGTGCAGTGAGTATCGCCCTTAACAAGTGTATAAAATATATATTTCATTCTCCACGATTTTTTCATTGCTCGCTAAAGCAGAGTTCCACATCCATGTTTCCTGAAAATAATTACTTTCATATGTATATTGCATCGTTACTTCAGACCGTAACAAGCAGTGTTGATTTCAGTATAATTATTACACAACTCAAAACAAGGTATATGAACACAGCACACATTTGTACTCCTTTTACTGCAAGCTAAACATCCTTATTTTCGTAGAAACAAATCTTGCGGAGAAACACGAACAGTGGTTAGTAAGATTATTTCAAAGAAATTAAAAAAATTCGTATGCGTATATTTTGCGAAAATATGAACAACTTAAACAACTAAATTTACATCAAAAAATTAATCTTTCTCATACTAATACCTCGTATATTCTCGAGGCGCCAAAGAGTTTGTGTGTACACTAGTTTTTCTCTGAAACCTCTGAAAGTTCAATGAAAAAAAATATAAAAACACCCTATCAATTTAATGAAGAACTCATAAAAAAGTTAATCAAATCATATTCAAGATATAAATGTATTCGACTTCTTCGTAAATAAAAGCAAAGCGTAAACGGTGTTCTACTAAACGCTAATAGAGCGTTCAGAGAAGCACAGCTTTGTCTATAACAATAACTCGAGAATTACTATTAACTAACTACTATTACTCAAGCAACCCACCGGACGGCCGGACGAATGAACGAGCTTGTAGCCCTGCAAATTTCTCTGCGATGAGGTTGTCCAGTGCGGGCTGTAGTGCGGTGGGGGTAACACAGCGCCGCTCTGCGTCTGTTGTGGTCACCACAGAACGGTCGGCTACAGTCACCTGCAAAAAAATAAGATCCAGTTATTTTGCAGGTGACTGGACTGGAAGATCCTGGAATAAGATCCAGTCCAGTTCTCCGTTTTTGTACTATCAACTTGAAGAACGCGTGAAAGCACTGCACTGTCGTGTAAAACTCGAGAGTCTACGGCAGACAGAAATGAGATACGAGGACCTAACCTTGACAAGACGGTTGGGGAGATCAGCGTACTGACTGTCCCAGTCAGCCATGCTCCAGCCCCTTTCCTTCAGTACCACCTCCACCAGCAGCATGTCAGAAATGGCGTCTCCCACGGTTTCATTGATGACGTCGACCACGGCACACAGGCGGGTAGCTGCAGCGTTGTCTGCAGAAAGTGACCATGTTAAGAAACAGATGTCAAAATAGAGGCATGTTTGCAGGAAGACATCAAGCAAAAAACACACACCACTGATTCAGACTACTACAACACCTGCTTCAACTTCTTCATCTTTAGCTACTACTACAACAACACGTACAACAACACGTACAGCAACCACCTAAACAAGACCATGAAATTCTTGGACAGCTTCTCACCGTTTTCAGCGGCAGTTGTGATAGCAGACTTGGCAGCATCAGAGAACACGACGGTGCCGTGACCGTTGGCTTCAAAGTACACCCCGATGTCGTAGGTGAGAGCCTCGTGGTGCAGATACTTGACGCCCGTCTTGGCACAGCTCACAGGGACTCCTAACGTCCCGTTGATGTAGCGAGTTGATGCTCCGTTTGCGTACGCGGTCTGCACCAAGCCCAGTCGCAGTGACAAGCCTGCTCGAAAATACAGGCTTCAGTATAATATTTCGAGTAACGAGTCGTTAACACAGGCTTCAGTATAATATTTGGTCTAACAAGTCATCAATACAGGCTTCAGTATAATATTTGGTCTAACAAGTTATCAACACAGGCTTCAGTATAAACCATAACAGGTTATCTAAAGATAGAGACTTAGAATAAAATAAGGCAAAAGAAACGAGCCGTTTGGTTCATTTTTGGGTTGACATCCAAGTCCCATGCTGTAAAAACCCATGCCCATGCCGTAATCATTTCAAGATGAATTTACCAACTAAAATGGGGAATGAAATCCAGCCAATTTGTTATATAAAATCGATCGAAACCTTAGTTAGTTGATTCCTAACGGATAAACTAAAACGAAAGCTCTAAATAACTAAAGGCTAACAACATCCACCAATAACCCACCACCACCAGCCACCAACATCCAACAATGACCCACCACCACCAGCCACCAATGACCCACCACCACCAGCCACCAATGACCCACCACCAGCAACCATCAATGACCAACCACCAGCAGCCAGCAACATCCACCAATGACCCACCACCAACATCCACCAATAACCCATCACCAACATCCACCAATGACCCACCACCAACATCCACCAATGACCCACCACCAACATCCACCAATGACCCACCAGCAGCAGAGAGCAGATGCTGCAAGTAGCCTGCAATGAGGGTTGCAATCTTGTCTCCGTCCACAAGATGGAAGTGACCGCCGTCGTCCAGATAGGAATAGATGACGCGGTCCGCATCGCCGTCCACTGACACACAGCGACTGCCAGGCTCAGAGGGTACACCTCGTGGCCAGCTTTGGCTCGTCTGCACCACATTTGTACACACAAAATAGAAATTTTAACCCTTTAGCGACGAAAAGGACCATACGGTCCTCTTTTACGGTCTTTGGGAGAATTGTTCTAATAATTAAACAGTGAGCAATATGAGGTTGCTACTAGGTTTGAACGCAGCATGTTACAGCGTCGTTCTTTTGGCTGCCTGGCTCTCAGCGCGCTTCATTGCATCAGTGTACAGACGGTCTTTGTGAGCTTAGACGTAGAAACTAGAAAAAGAAATTCGTCTCTAAAGGGTTAATTGAACACGTGCATAATAGTGTACACCTACCATCCGACCAAGATAATATTCTAGGTATGAATTTTTACTGACACAAATCTGTGCTAAGGATATTGAATGTTTTCAACATACCTGGACACTCACTAGTTAGGAATGACAACGTTTACTAATTAGGAATAACTGCACGTTTACTAGTTAGGAATGATTTGACATTGCTTGGTTTATTCCTCAAACTATAAATGAAAATCGCTACTATTTTGAACACTTTCATATGCTTTATGAATTTATAATTTTCACGAAGTAATTTCGAGTTCATAGAGTAATGTAAAGTATTCTACACTTGAACATTCTTCTCGCATAAAAGAACGGCTCTTACAAGTAATAAATACATGATCAACAGAGAGGCTGTGCAATTCTTATATTCCAAGCAACTCTTTATTTAAAGTCTACACCTCAAAGCATCTGAAGACATTTCACCAGGTGTTTAGCTCAGCCAATCAGAGCCGACCTCCAAATATGTATTTAATATGACCACATAACATACACTCCTCGTCTTGTAGATTATGTACACATAATATACACCCTCCTTTGAAAAAATGTGTGCATATATACATATGTGAAGGGTAATTGTATACCCTAATGCATACACTAACTCAAGTCACAGCCTCGCTTTCAAAAAGATGCGGCATCAAGATCCACTACGCAGAAGTTCACGTACCTTGACATAGTCTGCACCACACTGGTAGTTGAGAACACCTTCCCCCTCTCCACAGTTGAGCAGAGACAGCTTCAGCACCTCCCCTAGTCTGGGCAGCATGAGTGCCATCTGCAAGCCGCCCACACCGTTAGCACCGTCAAACAGCAGGTCAGGACTGTAGCGGGAGTCCTTGGGAGCTGCAGCGGACTGCAGCCGAAGGAACGCCTTTGTCAGTTTGTCAGTGTACCCTTCGTTGCTTGCCACTCCATAGCTGCAAACCAAAACTTGCTGTTACATGTTTTTGCTTGCTATTCTATGCTGTAAATGATAACTGTGTTACTTATTAAGGCCTACAACCGCATAGTTGAAAACGAGTTACTTACTGTGCTGTTAATGATTTTTGCCTGCTATTCTACGCTATAAATAACAATTTTGTATCACCTATTACTGCTCGCAAATGCGTCGTTGTAAATGACTGTTATCTATTATTGCTGGTAACTGCCTAGCTCTAGGCAATAATCTTAATTGCCCATTGCAATATGAAGATAAACTTTGTAGAGGTCTGAACATACTATTTGCAAGACATGGATACATTTGCAGTAAGTTTGGGCATTTAATACGATTTATGGAAGCAGAGTAGCTCATAATATTTGTTTTATTTCGTTCAGATTATCATTCTTCAGGCACGATTTCTAGATCTATAACATGCAGCAACACAGGCAAGGGATGCAAGACTGAACCAGTTATCCACAATGAATAATAATCAATATAGAATTGAAACTGAATTGATAGCATATCCTTAAACTTTTCAAATGATTAAATTAGCAATAGAAACTTCTGAACTCATCTTTCACATAAACTGCTGACCTCTGGAAAAAGCTTTAAAAGTAATCTTCTTAATTATAACAAGACACTAAATACATTCCTACTTCAAACTTTTAGTTAAATGATTAAAATTACAAAAATGTACCAACAAACCAGCTATCAATGACACAGAGGGCTACTACCAGGAATTATTTATGCTCTTGGTCGGAAACAGTAGGTACAGAGGAGTACAAAATTGTCTAAAAAATTAGCTCGTATATTAAACTTTCAACGTTATACATAACACTTAAACGAAAGTGTAAGAAATGTAGAAAAAATTAATTTCTTGAATATATTCCGGAACATAAATACCACGATGTTTTCCTGACTGAGCACCAACTGTTCCCAGCCAGAGCAAGTAAAAAGCAAGTAAGAGTTAGTCTAAGTCACCTTCCTCCATCATTGGCACTCAGCACTACGAGGACTACCAGGATTTTTGGCCCTGAGGATTACTACTTAGATTTCAAGATTTATCTATAGAAATAAGCAGCAGTCAGTGTCAGTTACCTCCCTTCATCATTAGCAAAGAAGACTTCTACTTAGATTTCAAGATTTATTTATAGAAATAAGCAGCAGTTAGTGTCAGTTACCTCCCTTCATTGTTGGCATAGAAGACTTCTACTTAAATTTCATGATTTATCTATAGAAATAAGCAGCAGCTAGTGTCAGTTACCTCCCTTCATTGTTGGCATAGAAGACTTCTCGTTAGATTTCAAGATTTATCTATAGAAATAAGCAGCAGTTAGTGTCAGTTACCTCCCTCCATCGTTAGCACAGAGGACTCTGTAGTGCAGAACTGGGGTAGTGACAACCCCACACTCCACCACCGTGCCCCCCAAGGCCTGCACTCCTGCCACAGCAGCAGCATGTAGGGCATCACTGCTGGGTCTGTACACAGAGGCATGCATGTGTAGTAGCTACCTTTATTTGATATACCAAACCAAAAAGAAATGGGATTAAAGTCTTGAATTTAGTAGTGTGTATGGCAGTGCATTAGTAATTCATCAATTTTTATCAGATGTAAAGCACTCAACATTCAGAAGAGCTTGTATTAAACTGTATTTTAATGTGAATGTTTTTTAAAGATTCATGCTTTTAAAAATAATATCAACTTGTTTCAAAAATCCCTAAATCAGAAATTGTAAAGCATCAAGAGACGCATCAAAATAACAGAAGTTCTTTGAAAATACACAACTGAAAATTACAATAAATTTCTTTACTACATAGGATCCTATCCTTCAAAAACTCACCTTGTGTCTCTGCCTATGACAACCTTGGCAGCCTCTTGCACACAAATACTCTCCTCGGTGATGAGCTGCTGGAGCACCGTCCCCAGGTTCTCGTCACTGGCATTTGCAACAGCCGTGGCATGGCTCTCCCACGACTGAACCATCATCTCAGCGTGGGGGTCCACTAGCTTCACACCATTGTCACATGCAGGATTGTGTGATGCCGTGATCATCAGGCCAATGTGCGCTGTAACCATCCATAACATCAGTTCAACTTCACGTTCATAATATTAAATTTGTCAAGTAAGTTTGGTCACAAATTTGGATGATAAACTTTGTTTCAAACACTCAATGAAGTATTTAGGTAACCTAACCCAACAGTAATAAACAATCACTGCTTCACATCTTTGTAGGATATAAAATCTAATAATGTATAAATAATTTCAGGCAACAACTCTTTTGAGCATTAGAGAGATACAGAATTACCAGAATCCTTTCCAATTCCAAGAAGTTTGGCTCAATATGTTTCCTCTGCAGTTATTGAAAAATTTGAAATGGACTTCCATGTAACCACAATTACCTTTAGTTGCTTTGGATCGCAGAACTGCCAGAAGTCCCATACGGAACAGAACGGTCTCCAGATCATCAGCTCTGAAAATGAAATTTCATCTAAAATTCTGCATAAGAACTGTTTAAGTTCGAGACAAGGGGAAGCATAACCAGGTCAATAGCTATAAATGTGGTAAAGAAAATGGAGTTGAGCACAGCTATCTTAATTTTACAAATGAAATTGGCTAAAAACCATCAGATTAATGCTTTTTTTTGTTACCTTCGAGTTATTTCTTGGTCTGCAGTTACAATTTATTAGAAATTAAAAATATTTGGCTCCAGTAACAAATGTAGTAGTTTAGTATTTGATTTAATAACACAGAAAAAAATAAAGGAGAAGCAGAATGTACCAATTGTCTTAGGCAGGGCAAGCATTAATGACAAAATTTCATTCATTATTCCAGAAAATTTTAAGAAACACTCAAGGCATCCCATGATTTACACAAGTCAATTCATGTGATTTTTAAGATATGCCATCACAGCAAAATGGGAACTTTAAATTTTAAATTTGTAATGAACTAGACAGTGATCATAATTGCTTATAATGATTTCTTTCATCAAACTTTATCAATTGTGATCCATTGCAACATTCCACACATGCACAGCCTCAGACTTATATCATATTTTATGTTCTTTTATGTAATAACAAAGTTTACTCAACACGAGAATACTTTAAAAAATTTAGCACATGTAATGTTGCTTAAGATGAAATTTCCTCAATGAAGTATAGAAGAAAACACCCAAATAAAAATTGATTAAAACCACCCATTCAAATTCAGCAACTCTAACTAATTAACCAACACCTAAATCATTATATCTTTAAAGCAGACAAGCATTTTGGTATAACCTCAATTCATATTTCTTTTACTTATATTACTAAAATTTCTACAAATGATTTTAGCATATGGAGATTTATATAAAGATGGAACAATATTACTTAGTTCATCAATGGAAGCTGCTATATTTATAATGGCAGACAATTACCTTTTACATTCTATTAAGAACTAACTGGTAGGCTGAACACATGATTAATTTTGAAAAAATGCATGTTGAAATTATACTTTCATTGAGATTGGTTTATGTGTCACTGACTCAAAAGAACCAGAAAAAATCTTGCCCTGGGAAGTGACCTTTACTCCAAGCACTCTCTCTCTCTCTCTCTGTCCGGTCAATTAATGCTTTATATCATAAATTTCTATATGACCTACTTATATAGTGTTTATATTGCATTAAAATGCGACACATTGTTTATTAGATGCAGTGGTAATGTTACTGGCCGGCGGTATCAATATTTATACTTTCCCAAAGAATGTCGATGTTTTTAAATCTTTCTGAAAAGGCAATCAATCATATTCTGCGGGTGACATTTACTCTAGTTTACAATATGAACTTTAAAATGAAACATTGAACACATTTCTATGCTGTACTATTATTTTTCATTTTAAACTTACTTGGTTCTGAAGCCAGCGGTCCCGTAAGAAAATTGCTTTTTGCCATCATTTGTATACTTGCCGCACTTAATAGATGCAATAGCCTCCATTTTTACTACAATTCAAAGTAACAACACACTCGTATGCTTCCAACGGCTCACTAAACAACTTGGTTCAGTCTTCAGTCAGAAAAAATTTAGTATGTGAGTGAAAGGCCTGATAACTGATAAGCGAAGTTCATAGTTCATACAACCCCCAGTGTTCTTATTACCCTAAAATAGTTATCTATACCCTCAAAACTGGACTTTGTTAAGCATTAAGTGGTTCCATGTATCATACATCCCGAATTTTATCACTTTCTGTCAATTACGACGAATAATGATAAAGCGGCAAATATTTGCCCCTATTTATCATATGGAACAAATTTACTGTCAGGCAATTTAGATGAGCTTGCAGTACAGGAAAATATAAAAATAGAATTTAAGTTTTATTTCATGGTATATCAATAAAATTTCTAATGCATTATTAAGCTTCATCTCATAACAACGCAAAATTCAGTATTCAAGTTTTTAGGAATCTATGTAACATTTGATTCAAAAGAAGCAAGGCGTTTGGAAAAATATTATTCATTCCCCCAACTATGCTTCCCTTCCGTTTCTTTACTTTTGGACTTTTTCAATCTCCTCAACTGGTAAAAATGATAAATTATTGTGTTCATTTCTATATTACGTGCTTAGCTAGCTCTATGTCATAATTGCTTATGGGCACGTGATATAAGAAAGAAAACACTTTATTTCCAATAGAGTAAATAGTAAAAATACATTGGATTTTCAAATTCTTAATGCTGACATTTTATGAGTCGTGATAATGATTATCAAGATTTTAAGAACAATAGTGATACCTCAAAAATCTTCCTCTGCTGTAACTTAAAGTAGAAGCTCGTAGGGGCGTTTCGATAAGCGTAGTGAAGGTATTACAACGAGCGCCTAGCATAGTAGCTGCCAGGCATATTTCTAGCCGCCGATAGTCAAGCATTAACAGACCACGCGGCTACGAATCTCAAACCCGGGTCTTCCCGCATTGCATCTCCACGACAACGACTACTACGGGAAATTACTACGTGTTTCCTACTACGGAAATTACTACTTGCAGTCAGATGTAACGAGAGTTGTTTTTCTTTTGTTTGTTTGAGTTATCAAACGAGCTGTGTTTGTGCATACATATAGCTTGTTTTCGAGAACTCAAATCCCTACACAGCCCTAAAATTTTACCTGCTAGATACCAGGTAAGATGACAAACAAAACAAGCAAACAATCTTTATTTCCAATCAAGTACACAGTACATAGACATTTAGTACATTGGTTTTTCAAATTCTTAAGGTTAACATTCTTAGAGTGAGGATGATGGTGAGCTCCATGCGACGATCCTGGGATGTGTCCATGGGTGGGGAGTTGAGGGCTTACCGATAAGTGCGAGCTCTCGGCGTGAAACGAGAAACAGCTCGTATTCATTGCCGGGTTTCGAACCCGCACGCAGTCTTTCTGCACAAGCAGAGACCCGATACAGAACACGGGTCGCAGGCCACTCGACTACGGTGGCTGCACTCGACTACAAGCTGACAATTTACGTGAACTGTTTCTCAAAATTTTCAAATCATTGCAACATATGCCTACGAGCTTTTTCTTACGTCACAAGATACTATATTCCTGGTACAACTACCAGCCATTCACGCATGGGAGAAATAACATTGTTATCCTCTGCGATTAAAAATGCTTAGATTAGGAGGAATTTCTTGTTTGAAAGTTATTAAAAATTCTTGGTACAAGCTTCTATTCTATTATGATTACCTTTAGCACCATATTTGTACATTGCACAAAAGCATTTTACAACGTGTAAAACTTACATGTCTTGAGTTGTAAAACTTACAACAGATATGCTAGGGCGATTGGCAAAGAGCCTTCAGTCTTGGCATATGTCATGAGTATTTTTTTAGTAGTTAAACTTTAAACGTCATTAATGATTATCCTTACTTAAAGGTAATATTAAATATCATAATATTAGACTACTTAGAAAAATATTTCAGCATATATGCACTAAAATAAGGTACTGACAGCGCCATCTATCAGGAAAACGATTGATCTACACTCTAAAGTATGCTGAAGTTTGCTTAGTTCAGGCAACACTTGCGTTATGAACTGACGATAGTAAAAGATAGTTGTGGGTTGCCTGCTGTATTGAGAGAGACACAGAAAAAAATCTGCGGAGGTTTTAGGGTGTTGTCCGTCACCACCTGTTTTCGTTTCAGGTACGAATGAAAGTTTTTTGACACCCGTGTAATAGTTTTTCTTATCTAAACTACATACCCTTTAGCTGAAATCTGCATTACGGGTTAAAAATTTTAATAGCGTGAATATATATGCCGAATAAATACTCTTCTGATTATTTATATTATCATGATTTTTGAAATAAGGGTTTCCTGTTTTAATCTTTATTTGCAGTTTTATGGTCTTGGAAGATAGGATGTGAGGACTATCTACTTTACAGCCTCTTTCAACTATTATTTTCGCCCGTTGCCCATTTGTGTGCTGAGTTAATTGAAGAATTACGCTATTTAGCGTGGGCAGGATGATAATACAGCAGTGAAAGTCTCTCAGTTCTTTGTTAAAATTTTACCAGTGATCGTAATATTTTGAACATATATGTTTAGTACCCAAATTATTACATTATGTAAGTATACAAGAGAGGTTTAGGATTGAAATTTTCCAAAGCAGCTTTTTAATTCATTTCTCATTAGGATGAAGTGTAGTAAAATTTATTTTATGGTGTTTTGGTTTACATTTCAGATCAATTTACTAAGAGTTTCTGCAGTATTTTCTTGGTTAAATCATTGAGTCACCATGCCTGGGTGAGTGGAACTTGTAGTTATTTTTATGTACTAATATGATTGTGGTCATAGTAATTCCTGCAAAATGGTGTCAAATAATCTCTCATTATGCTTTGTAGTTAGGTTTGTTCACATATCTTGTCTTGAAATTTATGAAAGCTTGTTCATGAATTTTATTTTGTAACATAATAGGGAGGAATAATATTTGAGAAGCTGTTATAAAAATTCACTGATTTTTTTGCTCCTACTTCTAAAAAAATAGTTTCTGTCTTGTACTTCAATCCAAAGTATTGAAGTTCATCTTTTAGTTTGACTTTCAAAAATCTTATTTTGCTTTCATTAATGCCTGTAGAGACTAATTTTTTTCCAATTATGTATCATTGAAAAATGAAATGTGGTAGCAAAATTTTTGTAAAACTAAGCACTAATGTAAAATGTTTATTCATTTCTAAGTTTAACCTATTGTCAGACTGGGATCATATGGATGATGATGAATGTCTTTCATTTTGACTGATACATTATATATAGTTTTTATTTTGACTGATGTTGCCAAGAAGTATTTGTACATTATACTAATATTTTGTCAAGTTTATGATTTCACAACTATGTTGACATGTTATTAGGTTGTTCCAAATTAATGGCCGCTCAAAGGTCTGGAAGGCTTCTGAAATTGGCCATTATTTTTGTAACAACCTAATATTTACAGGAAAAAGGCAAAATCTAGTTGTATTATTTTGTTACAAATTTTATTTTTGTTGTTTAATATTGTAAAAAATTATTTTATCACAAAAAATATTCTATGCCTTATTTGTTGTTGAAGTTAATTTTATGTCTGGTCGTATTATTTTATTTTACGTACATCTAACTTTAGACTTGTGCAATTTCGGTTTATTGTTTAGAAAAAAGTTATGACTGTAATGCTTAGACTGTATCATAAAAACCTGAGGAACTTATTAACAAGAATTTTAATAAATTTTGCAGCAATAGTGCAATAAACATTTGTGCTAATAAAAAGGGAGAAAATTTTGTAGCAGTTATGAATAATTTTACTCGCATTGTTAATTTCTAGTAGGCTTACTCACTCAAGTAAATCATTTTGTCAAAAATTTTACCAAGTTTTTGTTTCATTGTTTTTGAGCTCAATTATTGTACTGCAGTGAATATTATGATAATTAACACTGTTTATTTGCAAGACTTAAAATACATGAACCCTATCTCAATGTACAAGCTCTCAGAGCTAATGTTTTGTGTGATTTTGAGTTTTATTTTGTTATGTCAGGTAGTAGACTGAATTTGTAATACATTTGTGTTTGCACTTCTGAATTGTATTTTTCTTTAAAATTTTCATTGTAATTCTCCAAAATTACATACTAATTTGAAATGCAAAAATTCAGGTGGTAACAAACACATCTTGTACTCAGTACTAAATTTGTTATCAGGAAGATATTGAATGCTGCTGCTACTGCATATCTTGCCAGTTCTTGAGGAAAAATGTATTTATACTAAAAATGAATGTTGAACTGATAAGGTAAATATGAGGTGCTTGAAATGAATTTTTAAGACTTTCTACGCATATATGGTATTAAAATTCATTTAAATGAAATTGAGTGTTTTGGAAAGTGTTTGCCAGTATTAATGGTGATGCTCTTATAAAGAAAATTATCATTCAATGTGTATAGGGATAAAATATTGAAAATCATGGTATTGGTATCATATTGATAAACTACTATTGATAACCAGGATATGCATATGAAAGGCACCTGTTAATGCATGCCCTGACAGTCCATTCATTAGGAACTGACAGGAGTGAGAGTACGTGAATATCTTATCTGTCTAGTACCACTGCATGACAGGTGGGCCTCTTTTGAGAGGCCACAGCTTATCTTTGTGTGTTCATGTACTCAATTTTTTTTGGTTTACTTCAATGTTTTTTGCCCTGTCTTGATGCTTTTATTTCTAATGTTGATGTTTATACCACTAGATCTACAAGAAAATTGTTTCCTTAGAATGGGCTTGAAGTTAATCAGAAATGCAGCAGAGAGTTACAAGATATTAAAATTTGGCTATTAATTTCATAAAAATTAGTTTATTTGGATGTATGGGCCTAAATGACAAAATTTGTACACTTGAGACCATTTGATGATCAAACCAAGCATCATTTAACTGTATAGGTTAAGATAAATGTATTTACCAACATAGTGTGATCTATTATTCATAAAACAGGACATTCTAATTACTTATTTACCAACAATGGATGGATTTACCAACAATGGATGGATTTACCAACAATGGATGGATTTACCAACAATGGATGGATTTACCAACAATGGATGGATTTACCAACAATGGATGGATTTACCAACAATGGAAGGTTCAAGCTCTAGGCTCCATGCAAAGGTTTGAGCTTAGTAGAGGATAAGAAGTAACTTTAGTGTGGAATTGATTATTGATAGCTTACCTAAATCATTTCAGTGCTATGGAGAGACAGTTGGCCATGTAATATTTGACAAAATTTTTATGGTAACTTAGCATCTATAAAAGGTATTTTTTGAGGGAGGTTCTTGCCATTTCTATGTACATTTTAAATGCATTTTTGTGTGACTATTATTTGTATTATTAAGGAAAATGTTTCTGGTTTACTATGTGTATGATGGAATTCTTATAGACAAAGCGAGTCCTCAATTTGCTGCATTGCCATTCCTGATGCATGAGTTGTCTTGCAAGTAGCATATAATGACACCAATGTAGTTGTCTTGCAAGTAGCATATAATGACACCAATGTAGTTGTCTTGCAAGTAGCATATAATGACACCAATGTAGTTGTCTTGCAAGTAGCATATAATGACACCAATGTAGTTGTCTTGCAAGTAGCATATAATGACACCAATGGAGTTGTCTTGCAAGTAGCATATAATGACACCAATGTAGTTGTCTTGCAAGTAGCATATAATGACACCAATGCAGTTTAAAAACATGAGGTTAAAACATATCGATGACATGAAGCCATTTAAATTAGAGGTACATTTAAAAGGTGTGATAATTCCTTATCTTTACTGATGCACTTGACTTGCATGCTGGTCTTCAAGGAGAAAAAAGATATATTATTTCTTAATTTGTGAGTACAGCTTCATTTCACACAGCAAGTGTATATAAATTTGTGATCAATAAAATCTACACTAAAAAGAAAATTAATCTTGACCTGACAAAGCTGCAAAAGTAACAAGCAGTGTTATAAAGCATTATTTTTTATAGAATGCATGAAACATTTTGCAAGTTTTAAACAATATGAATGCAGTTAATACCAGAAAAACCTAAATCATATAATTACAGTAAAGAAGTTAAGAAAGATTCTATGCTGAGCCACCTGAACTACTTGCAGCAAATCATCTCACATGAAAGTCAGTGCAAATTTAGTGATGTACGGTTTGGTTATTTTAATTGTTCATTTCACATTAAATTTAATGTGATGGGCACTATAAACTCAAACACATGTTGGAACCACCAACCTTTGCATCCATTCTCTGTTTAGTAAATGAATGTGCTACATTTAGTAGTTTTTATTGTATCAAAAATGAACCAATTTTATTTGCCATGTGGATTTGAAATTGTATTTTCTTCAGTGTATTATGTGAGCTGTTGCTTTCAGAGATCTTAGGGCCTAGGTAGTACATAGAGATGTCTCACAGTCAATATTCCTTTTTTTCCTCAAGTAGACACAAGAAATTTAAAGGACCTCAGTGGATTATTCAAAATGCTTGGATGAATTGTAAGAATTTCTCAAATTCATTTTTCTAAGGATAAGAAGTACGAAAGAGTCTCAATGGATTATGTAAGATGCATTGATTAATTATAGTACTTTTATTGTTAGCTAATATATAAACCAATGTTACATAAGTACAGTCAGCAAATTCTGCTAATGAAGGCCATATTTACAGTTTCTCATGCACATTCCAATCTTATCTTCTGTATTTTCTGGAAGTTCTACAATTGTATTTTGGTATTTGAGATGCATACGTCCAGCACCACTTCAGCCGAGTTGTCGTTGGATGTAACGCACAAGTTGTTGGATGTAACGCACAAGTCGTTGGATGTGGCGCACAAGTCGTTGGATGTAACGCACAAGTCGTTGGATGTAACGCACAAGTCGTTGGATGTAACGCACAAGTCGTTGGATGTAACGCACAAGTCGTTGGATGTAGCGCACAAGTCGTTGGATGTAGCGCACAAGTCGTTGGATGTGGCGCACAAGTCGCTGGATGTGGCGCACAAGTCGCTGGATGTGGCGCACAAGTCGCTGGATGTGGCGCACAAGTCGTTGGATGTAACGCACAAGTCGCTGGATGTAACGCACAAGTAATTGGATGTAATTCAACTTAGGTACGGTCGTTACATATGCAGCTGAACGAGTATCCTGATGACATCCACGAGTGTCTCCCTTATCATCTTCTTATCAGTCTTGAAGAGTTTTATCAATGAACTGAAGCTTTCATTCAGCTTTTGCATGCTTCTTGCTCAATTTTCGGGTCCAAGTTTCATGTGATAAACATTATTGCATTTCCGGTTGCTGTGCACGACAACAAACATCGTAACTTATGAGTGATTCTTTTGTCAGGTGTTGATATTTTCTTTCATGGATTTGCACCTTGCCATGTGCCCAACATTCTTAAAAATGAACTTTTGTTTCATGTCAACGAACTCGCTTACATGAATAAGTTGAAGAGATTGGTGCTTTACCTAAGTCTTTCGAGGGTTTCCATAAAGGCAATAATTCTCAAAAAATCTGATTAGTTATTTTTATTTGTTTATTTTCTCTGCACAATCAGCTGCATTCGAAATCAATTATAAAGTCAAGGTAAGATGTTCACAAGTTTTATAAATTTTCAGTGTATCAATCTTCGCGGATATTAAGAGACAAGGCGTTCTTTAATTTGAATTTTACAGGGACATCTCAGTCCCAGCCCATTTTCTCCTTAGACCCATTATCCTATTTACGTATTCTTAGCTGGGGGCTACGATATGCAGTTTTTGACAACCTCGTGTTGAAATTGATCTCTGAAGCCTTTTGTGATTCATATCAAGATGTAAACAACACAGGTGACAAACTTTTGATCAAGCTTCGAAAATTATGCTTAAGACTTGAAAGGTTAAGAATAACATTAGCTGCGCTTAACTGATTTGATAGCGCTTGTTGCCGGAGCTTGATGTGAGTTAAGTTATCTAGTTATTTTGAGCACTAGTAGACCCACGCGTGAAAAAAATTTACGTGTTTATACTGAATTTTTTAGTGTGATTTGCCAGTGGACGCGGGCTTTGCGAAGGAGTTTCCACATTTAGGGATATGCCTTTGGTATCCACAATACAATGCTTACAATACATTTATACCCTACCGAATTTCCTCCTATCTAAATTTTTAAGAGCGTGACAGAGAAACGGACCAACCGACCAACAACCTGTGTATTATTATATAAGTAGAATTATTTTTCATCTTCCTTCATGTCTTTTGTGTCGGAGTGTATAGCGTATTGTCCCTGTACGAGACTTCCGGTATGAGATTCTTTTAATCAAGGTTACTTCATGCTTTTCGTCTCAATTTCTTCGTAGTGCATATTGCTGCTTCTTCCACACGTCCACATTAGCTACCTTAGCAAGAGGCTCCTCATTCTGCTTATCCCGAGCACTAGGTGTGGGTAGACATAATACACTAGCACAAGCACTGAAATGGACGGTCACTTACCTAAATAATACGTACATTCTACACTACATAATTAACAGATACACTTCAGACTTAGCTGGAAGTGCCGGCTCTTCATTTTTCATTTTTCCTCTTCTCTCATCTTCTTCCTTTATCTTATTTCCACTTCTCGATCTGTCTTCTCCTACTATATTCTACCCCCCTCCGCTCTAAGGCTTTCCAATCACCCATTCGTACATTCTTGTCGCACAAGCAATGCGAGAAGCAGCACCTTTTGTTTCCTTCTTTTACGCTCTCTTCGCGATAAGATAAGCGAGTTAGGCTTCTTATCAGTCGCTGTAGCCCCAATCCTTCTTTGGCTCTTTTCTTGGGGCCCTCAGTTGCCCTGTTCCTCGTGTGGGCTAGCGGTGTGTCCGCCTCTTTAGGATCCTAGAAAACTGTTAGCAAAATTACTTCGTTTTAATGGCAGTGTTTTGAGAGGAGCACTGAGTCTGTATCTGTTATACCACTGCACATATTTCGGGTATTAATTTTGTGATAAAAACTATAAAGTTTGACTTGAGAGCTGTGGTCAAAACGCTAACACTTTACAGGAGCCATAGATACTGATAGCAGCGTATGTGATGTCCTGTAGAACACACACTGCTGGCTAGGCAAGGGTACGACAGCTATGCGGTAGGCGGTCTTTTTCATTTTGTAGTTCATTTACTTTTTAAATTTTATGTACTTATTAGTTCGTCGTTTATGCGCCTTGTACGAAAGTTTTTTCGTCTCTGAAGCTTCATTTCCTACATTCTTCTTACGTTTTCGTCTCGTTTGAATGCTATCATGATATATATCTACATAATCTTTCTTCCTTGAAAAAAATTCGTACCTGGAGACACTTTCGGCAACCCATATACGTAGAGCTGCGATAACTTCCAAATAATTTATAATTAATTATAGAGCTAATGTAGCGCGGGAATTAACAATTTTCTCTCCACCACAACATCACCTTGTATCTGACTTATGATGTAATGACTATCAATAGCAGTTACGGTGTGAGTACAGTTAAATACCAACGGAAATGGTAAACTATCCCAATTGTCGTGTATTCTCGATACACAAGTACGTGTATGTGAGGTGCTGTCATAATCTTGTTTATATCCCAAACTTGGTTAAGTTTTTATGAATTTTATAATATCTTAATTTGATGCGCTGAGTAAATATAATGGTTACTACTTAATTCGGGAAAGTACCTCCGTATTTTTGCATTTGTCTTTAGTTCTGATGTTCATTATTGAACGTCCATAGCATCTCAGGGAGCTCGGGGTGTTTCAGTTATCCTGGGTACCATTCTATATGCTTTTGTAATGTCCACTAGTAATAATAAAAACGATGATGATAATATTGACCGAAATGGTTCTGAAAATAAATTTGTTTGTGTCGTTTATTTTCATAAAACTAAGGCATGTCATTTTACTGTTCGGATGAGACATTTTGATTCGTAAATGAGTTCAGAATATTTTGCTTGGTGATTGTCCAGAAAAGCATGCGCGTGTAGCTTCTCTACAAACCTGAAAGTTAGGACACTGGTACGCTGAGTCTTCATGCTGATTATAGTGCTTCTTTTTTCTGCTAGAAATATATCTACTTTTTGTGTCTTTGAAAATGTGTTGCGAACAAATGCAAACGACAGACAAATGTATTCACTTCGTTTTAGTGCTCATTGATCTTCAGGCGCTCTTAAAGAATTTCAATTCCTGTTACGTTTTTTAAATGTTTGACTTCCGTGTTGAGCTTTTTGCTCATCTTATCTTAGAACGTTTTTCGAAGTACAGCATGTGATGTAAAACTAACAGACAGCAGCGCAACGTAGTAATTAATTATTAAATACCTCATTATTCTACCTCAATTCTATTCATTGAAGTCAGCGCAACAGCAGCATTCATAATGGCTAGCATGCTACGCAAAATTGGCTTATCGTCTCGTGAATCCAGCCAAGAGCGAGACTCGTCCAAGAAGGAGACCATGAAACTCGACATGAAGCGTAGTCCTCTCTTTGACCGCCGCACTTCTCATGACCATCAAATAATGCGAGATGGAGGACATGAACCACTCCCAGACGTACTCCACGGCTCAACTGGTGCACCAAGGGCCCGTGTAAAACAAGCAGGACTTACTTTAGATATCCACAACTCTGTGAGCCAGCCCAGCTATCCAGTGACCAATACGTACGAGCCTGTACAGCGACGGGACCGCGACAGTGAGGTATCCTGGCGATCAGATCGATCCTTTGGGGTCGATGTTGGGAGAAACAATATTGATTCTTGTTTGAGTCCTTTAACACCAATTACTCCACTGAGTCCAAACAGCTTAGGAAGTCCGTTTTTGTCTCGTGAACAGAGCAATGTAAGACCAATTGCATTCGCCACTCCACAGCTACGCAGGAAAGTTTCCAACGCTGTTGTGTTTGATAGCGCCAAGTCCATGATGAAGGGCAACGGAGGTATAGATGACTCTGCTATCGCGTTCGAAGTGGTGCACTCACCTCGAAAAGCAATTGCAAGAAGTCTTTCCTCCACACCTCATCCTCCCGTCACTCCCACCGAATATGCCTCCACTACTAGTTTTCCTCTTGGTCGTGAGTCTTCTGGACAAAATCATAGTGCATCTGGCTCATTGAGTTCACTTAGCCAATATGAAGACCTCTCCATCTCTGGGGTGTCCTCCGTATTATCCAGAAGTGACAGTACTGACCGCGATTCAGACAACACTTACCAGACTGTCAATAGAAGCAACACATCGTCACAGACGGGTTCCACTTCATCCCTTTACACCAGCCCTGTTCAGACGAGCGACGAAAGGCGGAAAATAAGCACTTCTCGGCCTCCCAACTTGCCCACAGGACTTCCCACACGTAAAGACTCTCAACGCTCGCACACGTTCCGGCCAGCTTTGGTTTCCCAACCTTTGCCCGCATCTGGTACCTCAACCTCAGGTCACTTACCGCCTCAGAGCGATGTGGCGAGTCTTCGCGAAGATTTGGCAAACATTAACTGTTCCAAGAACTTTTGGTCTGAACAGACCAATAATCGTTACACTCAGTTTCTCAGTCGGGATTTCGCTGCTCTCTCTATGTTACCGGAGGAGGAAATAATTCAGCTTTTCAGGAAGCAGTTTACCAAGAACATAAGCCTCGAAGAGACGCTACATGAAGAACCGCCAAGCTTCGTGCCTCCGCCTCCAAGTACAAAAACAGCAAAAGGGTATGAAAATGACTTTCTGAACGTGGGTGTGTGAAGACCGAAGTTCTTGTGATGTGATTCTTTGATCTGATTTGTGTACAGCTCTGCTTCTCGTGGAATATAATACTCCTTAGTACTATGAAGTATCTTTGTTTGTGTCGTAAGACGAGTTATTGCCTACTGAAGTAAATGGAATGCATTATTATTAAATTAAAACTTTTATATAGCTTAGGACCTGTTCGTTGGGAGTTGTAACTTGTATCGTGTTAAAATATTGTGATTTGATGCGGTAATTTTTTTTTACATGACAGAATACTCATTTTATATCCTAAGGAGTGTGTGCTTAAAATTAACGTTTTTCAGTTTATTGTGGGGAATTACGTTTCTCGAGTTCTAAGTAAAATTAATGAGTATCACATAAGGAGGTATGATACAAGTGTCCGTTTTCGTCAGTATGCCCTGGGAATTAACACTTCTCACTGTTTCCTTTAGCTACCCTAGCGGAGTCAGTAATTGTTTTTGCGGGGGTTTGTTGTACGTTTAATTGTTAGGTATCATCTTTCCAGTTTTTTCTTCACTGTGTTTTTCGTAGGGGACCCCGGTGTACCGTGCAAACGATCTCATGTTGGACTCTCCGTTTCTGTTCCTTTTACACACTTCACTTTTGTATCTCTTGCGTCATGTTATGGAGACTGTGTAGTGGTTGTGCCAATGGAAACTAAAAATTACGTCCCTGCGTTGAAATAAATCTTCGAGTTTCTTAGTTATTGTGACCTTAATTCAGTGGAAACAATAGTTGATCCCAGAATTAAGTAATGAAAGTTTCGATATGACGTAAAATTTTGAAATTTTTCTTCGCTAGCGACTACAGATTGAGCTAAAGTAAAACAAGTCCTAGTGAAAATGATTGTTCTACCATCATATTGCAAATTCTACTTGGCATTTTTAGTTTGTGATTAACGTTGGCTGCACAATTTCGCTGATTACTTGCTAATAAAATCCCAAGTTTGTACCCATTACGTATAAATGTTAACGAAACGCTCATCTAAGTCTGTGCCCATTTTTGTCTCCTTGTAAAGGTGGCAGAGATTACCATACTGCATACACTTAGGCCTTCCATAACAAGTTTTCCTCGAGTGTTTACATTATTAGAGAGTTAATTTAGTGCGGAGTAAAGAACTGTTTACCGGCTAACATGAAGCAGATATAGTACCTGAAATTCGTCGACATCTACGTCTACGAATGTTTTTCCTGACGTGAGTTAGAATCTTGCTCATGTTCGCAACTCATTTCTGTCGCGTACTTGTAGAGCTGTGTATACGTGCTTATTTTTTTAGCGTTAGTATCCCATTCAAAACTTCTGAGTAGTCTTTAACCTGAGAGTAAACCTCGGGTTAATTTTTACTCGAACAGTTATTTTTGTTATAGTCTCGCAGTAATATTTATCTTATTGTTAATGTGTTAATTTATTAAAGTCAATGTTGGGATATTTCGGTTGCTGATGTTATTATGTTCCATTGTTTGTTTCTGGAAGTCTTACTTGCTGCTCAGTACAGGGTCAGCATACACAATCGCACACATGTTTAACTTTGATAAAAGCAAAATAGAGTAATGAAAGTAAAATGTTTTTATTTCCGAAGTGTACATATAATACCATTTTAATTTTTTTTTCGTTTTATGTGCACATTTATTTGTTAGTTTCTCTTTCGCCTCTATTAGACCTACAAATGTGTGAAGTCATTGTGTTGTACCTTGTAGAGTGCAATATTTTAGCTTTTGCATGATCGACGATAAATTCAGTGTTGGGAGACTTTTGTTCCAGTTTATTACAATTTTGTTGTTGTTACAGACAGGCTTCGTTTTTCGTCTTCATGACACTAGACAAACAAGAGACAAGACGTCATTGCGTGCTTAGATATAACATCCATTAAAACATGATCTCAGACATCTTTGAACGTAATAATAGATACTTTTCCCAAAGAAATATTTCCTTGATTTCTCGTTTACGGTTCATATTTACGGTTCTTGATATTTACGGTTCGATTCAAAGAAATAACTATTGGTGTTTATTTTTGACGTATCTTTGTATTTATGTAACTGATATGATTATTGTGTGGCTTACTGCAGTATTGTTTGCAATTGCTTGTACTGACAACAACTGTTTCTTCTGATTGTTTTGTTTATTGATTAGTTTTGTATGTAAGCTTGTATAGGCGCTGTATTATGCAATGATTTTTATTCATTAGTTCTGTATATAAGCTTGTATAGACGCTGTTTTATGCAATGAGTTTGTTTATTTATTAGTTTGTGTAGTCGCTGTATTAAGCAGTGCTCAGTAATGTTATTCGTGGTGTGTTGGGTATAGTAAACGCTTTCACATGCTAATTCTGCCTGTCTACACGAGCGTATTGCTATTTACGTACTTGACGTGCTAGTTACGTACTTGACGTGCTAATTACGTACTTGACGTGCTAATTACGTACTTGACGTGCTAGTTACGTACTTGACGTGCTAGTTACGTACTTGACGTGCTAGTTACGTACTTGACCTGCTAGTTACGTACATGACGTGCTAG
>VCRD01001763.1:2752-13698 GCA_006783055.1 Trinorchestia longiramus
GATTACGATCCAGTAGTTTACTATATGAAGGGTGGACAGCACTAGTGGACTACTTGCATTTTTTCCCGTGGGAAAAAATGCAAGTAGTCCACTAGTGCTGTCCACCCTTCAATTATAACAATAATCATGAGTTTGCTGGAGTAAACTAATCAATAATAACTAAATTTTGTGGTCCATTTTGTGTCATACTTCATTGTTCTTCGGGCAAATTTTAATTTTAATTTTTTTCGATTTTTCCAACTAGCGTTCGGAAAAACTGCGTGTTAGCTCAATAGTTTTAAAATTGACCTTTAAATCATAATGTTAAAACTTCTATTTTACCAGCCAGTCAAAATAGATTTTACTCAGCATTAATGAAAAGAAAATGATGTAATTTCCCTTTTTTATTTCTTATAAGATCATCACATAGACCCGTTATTTGGTGATGATTAATCAATAAAAAATAATTTAATATTCTAAATTTATTGTCTAGCATATTGTAGTGCCACGACGATATGAAGTTCTTTGGGCTACTTTCTCCTGTTTTAAAAAATAGTTTGCTTTAAAATAGTGTAACTCTGATAATGGTACTTTGTAGTGCTGCTGTATGTCTTCTTTGCTCACAGAACTATTCCTTTCTCGACCACAATTCCTGCGGTCAAAGTTCCAACCACTATCATTGGTCTTTATTTCCCCGCCGGAAAAAATATTTATTTCTGAATAAATCATACGACGAACAAAGCTGCAGTGGAATGGATTTTCATTTTATTGCAGGAGGGTCTGTAGTGCTTGCGGTATTTGCTTCCGAGTTAACCAATAGGAGCGAGCGAGGGCGTGCCCCTTGCAGAGGGCACTCTTGCTGCACTGTCGACAGCCCTCGTGACAACTCATGTGATCTTGCAGTGCTCCTCATTACCGACCCTCGCACCCTTCACTTATGACCAGAAAACATGAGCGGCAAAACACGGTCGAGAGACGCGGCATCATGGACTCGAGAATGCGGGGTGCCACCACTCTACCTAAAACTCGGACTCACTGGAACACTGGTGGTGTTCTTTAGCAGAACTTATGACGAACCATTGCTCCAAGAACACATAAAGCTCGGATTGCTGTTGTTGCCCAGTTGTGGTGAAATGGTTTGCATGAACACTTTGAAAATACTGGTTCCTCATATAAATAATTTTGTGCGGGACAGAAAAAGGTAACGGGGACTAAGTAGTTGGGGGATGAGATTGGCACGTGCACATACAGCGAAAATAAATTGAATTCGATCTCGTGATTGATTTTGCTTTGGGGGCAGAACCTAAATTAACACTAGAAAGTTTCAAATAAGCAGAAACAAAATACTGTCAGGTTGGACATATTTATTTTAAGAAGCCGGAAAAGGTGCATTAAGCAACGAAATAGATAAGAGTACGATAAAAACGCAACAAAACAAGTGACGGCAGCTGAGTCAGAATATGAGAAGCTGTAAACTGTTTGTTTACGAAATGATGACTAATGCATCTGCAATCATGTCAATAGCAACTAATTAGACTCTAGAAATAAGTGCGATTGCGGTGATGAAACCTCCATATCAGATGTCTGTTACAAGAAGCTTCACTCAAACATTAAGATTCGTAGCAATTACGCGGTGGAATACCAAACATAGTAACGAACACAAACATGAGGGAGACGGTGGCAAACATGTGAGGGAAGAGTAATTTCGATAAACATGAGGTCAAAAAACAGGAAGTTGGTGAAGATCGACATCAGCATCTCGTCTTAATTGTGAGCAACGAACAGTGAGGTTAACGATGAACTGCATCTGCATTCAAGGTACAGAAATAGCGTTGATAAATTGAAGGTCAGGTGAAGTAAGGGAAGATGATTGAATAATGGAAATGATGTTCAACAAGGTTTTTAAATTCTATGGGAAGGAAACTCGAACGAATTAATTTGCAAATACGTTGAAAATAACAGGGTTTAATAACATTCAGTTCTAAGAATTTTAACCCAGAACCTTTAAAGACAGGCACACACACTTCCACGGAGAACGGAAATTTAAAATGCAGCATACCATTATCATTGCAAGTTTTTTGCTAGGTTTATCCTGTGTGTACATAAATTGTAATTTCAAAGTTACATTTCAAATTGATGAATATCGTTATTTTAATTCAGACGAGTAATTTTTGTATTTTTCACAATGAAATGCTATCTCTCTAATTATAAATGACTAATTCTGCGTTTAATTAATTCGCCTGGACATTGGGAACACTTTGGTAGAAAGTATCATATTTAAGGACCATAAATAAGTAGACAAAAAAAGAGAGCTTACAGTTCCATCAGAAAAATTATCCAGCTTAATTTTAATACCATAAGTGGGCAGGTAAAATTTGAAAAAAACGATTTAATACGATTTTAGTTAAAGGTTCAATATCATTAAAACTAAAGATTGCATAACATTATAGTTAAATATTTGATAACATTATAGTTATTGGTTCAATGCCATTATAGTTAAATATTTAATACCATTAACTGCTACGTATCAATCTTCACTGAGGTAGAACGCCACTTAAGCTTGCTCAATGCGATCACATGTTTGATGTCCTGTTACAGTTTCGTTTATTTTTGTAGCATTCTAAGCAAAGTCCTGATGTGATAATGAGGACTAGTCGAGTAAAATTGCATTGAATCTAATAAAAAAATTAAAGTTATAGTGAATCAGCCGAGAAGATGCAATAACACCCAGAAACACAAGTGAAGTGAGATATCATGTAACAACTTAAGACCCTTAAATTACAAATGATTACATCAGGTAAGACTGAAATTGAAGCAGTTAAATCCTACAGAAGTAACACTTGAGAAGCAACACTAGGAGACTATACATAAATAAAACCAGAGAGTTGAGAAGTTATTGAAATAAGATTGGCACTGTCGGAGAAATATTTGCTTCTGAGTTGGTCAGAACTTAGGCCTTATATCAAACTGCCTAATGGCCTACCTAACAAATTACAGTAGGAATACACCCACTAGGCTTCATGTTTATCACGCCTATTTCCTCTCATGTTTATCACGCCTATTTCCTCTCATGTTTATCACGCCAATTTCCTCTCATGTTTCTCACGCCTATTTCCTCTCATGTTTCTCACGCCTATTTCCTCTCATGTTTATCACGCCTATTTCCTCTCATGTTTATCACGCCTATTTCCTCTCATGTTTATCACGCCTATTTCCTCTCATGTTTATCACGCCTATTTCCTCTCATGTTTATCACGTCTATATCCTCTCATGTTTATCCCATCAATTTCCTCTCATGTTTATTACGCGTATTTCCTCTCGCGTTTATCCCGCCTATTTCCTCTCATGTTTATCACGCCAATTTCCTCTCATGTTTATCACCCCTGTTTCCCTTCATGTTCACCACGCCTGTTTCCTCTCCTACCTTTTCAGAAAGTCACGGCTGTAATTGCTTAAGAATAAGTTGATCATTATGTTGTATAAATGAATGGAGTTATGGTCATTCTGTTTTTGAACATGTTGTTTAAATCCCTTCAAACCTTCGCTTGTAAATTCGTCTTCCTCATTGAATCACTAGAGGCTCTAAGTGTATGCCTTGTACACTGGAATTTCAGTCGTATTGTGTCTGATAAAAATACTGTAAAATCATCATTGTGTGACAGCGTATGGTGGGTTTGAACTTTTCAACATGAGGCAGTTTATTCACTTTGAAGTTACATGAAATTTGTCTAGTCTACGACGAGAAAGTTTTTAACGTGTCCTGGTTCGCCAAGATTGTACTGTAATACATCAGAATGACAAAGAAAAAGATAGAACCAAGAAACCTTTTCTTATACCATCCTCGTAATGAGCTTTGCTATCACATGAAGAAAAACAAGACGGTATGCAGCGTACTATGAGCACAGCAGAATTGCTGCTTTTTGTCAATGCAGAATGTCTGCCGGTTCAAATTCGATGTCGAAAAATTTTGCTTGAGCAGATTACTATTCGTGCATAATTTATTGGTCAATAATCTTATTCTTTTTTAAATGGTTACCGGTATAAATTACAACACTCCATGTCTAAGGACAAGTTTTTACCTCCTATTCGTGACAATTAAGTGAGCACGCACTGGAAAATTAAAATTGTTATCACTTCTGTTGGCACGTGGCGCTTCTCCAAATTTCCACACCTCAGGTCTGCAGTGACAGTCTTGCCTCCCCCACCTCCAGATCTCCACCCCAAAGCGAGGCGCAGCGGTCGCATCTTGAGCTAACATCTCTTCATTACGACCCTCATTTTTTATTTGGAGGCGCACTTCCTCAGGACTGCCATTGATTTGATTCAGCTCGTCAATTGAGCGAAATGTGAACCTTCCTTATTTTCTCTTAAATTTAGGCTTTTGCCTTTGTTTCAGACTGGCCCCCGAGAGAGAGGTTCAATCGACCACCGCCCCGAAAGCCTCTCCTCCTCTGCCACCCTGCTGAGATTTCTACGAGAAAATTCACTGCATTTTCTCTTCGGAATCATTTATCCCTCGGGAAACTCGGAAGAATTTAACAGAAAGATGTACCGTTGGGACTAAAGTAACCTTGATGTCTGTGGCTCTAATAATAACAATTTTTTCTGCACCTGTCATAGGTAGTTTAGAGAGTGCTTCTAATTTTAAGGCCTTTCTTCATTTTGGTGGTAGGTGTACGTTGCACTTGTTGAAAATATAGGTCGAAAAATACACTAGTCTTGAACAATATAATTTTTTAGCTGAACATATGTATAATTTAGAAAAGGTTTAATTTTAATTTTGTGTTTTTTATCAATTCACCATTAGATTTGCACGAGGAAAATATCACGCATTTTTTAAAGAATTTCTATCATTTGCTAGCCGATGTCGCTTTTCTGAAAGAGTTTCCACATTCACAGGAAAGAAGGCAAATAACGAAAAAAAATTCACATATTTGATGGTAATCCAGCGCCTTTGGTATCCACAATACAATGCTTACAATATATTTATACCCGTTACATTGAGAAATCAATATTCAGGTTAAGAGAAACAATACATATATTTCAGCTCCTCAGTAATTGATTCTTTGAAATTAATTTTCCTTATTTAATTCAGAGGTGAGAGGGACATGAAACACACAGATTTATTTATACTATTAGACCCACACGTGAAAATTCATGTGTTTTTTGCTGAATTGTGTTCGTTCGATTTGCCAGTGGATGCAAGCTTTGAAAAAGAGTTTCTACATTGAAGGATATGCTTTATGCATCCACAATAAAATGCTTAAAATATATACATACATGTATACCATACCGAATTTCTTCCTATCTAAATCCTTAAGAGCGTGACAGAAAGAAGGACCAAGCAACAAACTGTGTATTCCACAGTATAATAATACACAGTTTGTTGCTTGTTTGCTTGCTTGCTTGGTCCGTCTCTCCGTCACGCTATTAAGGATTTAGATAGGAGGAAATTTGGTAGTTTATACATGTATTGTAATCATTGTATTGTGGATACCAAAGGCACATTCATCTATATGGAAACTCCTTCGGAAAGCCTGCGTTCACTGGTAAATCAAACGAAGACATTCAGTAAAAAAACACAGGAATTTTTACGTGTGAGTCTACTAGTTATTAAATAGTGGATAAATCAATGAATAAATAAGTATACGATGACTTTTATCTATATATATAATAGATAGTGTATCTCCATTTCTCTCCCTCTCTCTCTTTCTCTCTCTCTCTTTCTCCCTCTCTCTATCTGTGGGTGTCTGTCCCATCACTTCGTATCTATTACTGAAGAAAAATGATTGACCTGAATTCAGAACGGGTATGTATGTATTATGAGCATTGTATTATGGATACCAAAGCGTCCGATTACTATGAAAAACGGCATTTTCCATGCTTTTGATCTTCTACACCACCATGTAATCGGTAGATAAAATACGGAATGGAAGTTCTGTATATATCAATGAAAAATTTTACGGGTACAAATGAAAAACGTATTTTATTTCATAGATCCTAAATTTAATCACTTTTAAACCAAGGAATTTTAACGGGTACTATCTGGGTCATGTTATCGGTAGATAAGATACAGAAAAAAGTTCTCAATCAAATAATAAACACTGTTCACATAAAACACAATAATTCGTTGTAAATCTTTAATGCATTCATTTTTATAATAAATTCAAATTAGTCAAATCTAAATCGTAGAATTTCCACAGGAACTGTCTAGTCTACATATATAATGGACAATGTATCTTCATCTGTCTCTCTCTCTCTCTCTGTCTTTCTATCTATCTGTGTGTGTCCGTCCCATTAGTTTCTATCTATTACTGAAGAAAAATTACTGAACTGAAATCAGAACGGGGATGCATGTATTATAAGCATTGTATTGTGGATACCAAAGGCGCTGGATCGCTATGAAATACTCCATTTCTTCTGTTTTTAGCTTTCTTCTCTTACACGGCTATATTATTGGTAAATAAGAGACAGAATGAAAGTTCTGTATACAATCATGAAAAATATTTAGATTCTGATAGTACCTCTGGTAAAACTTAAAATTGTATTTTATTTCATAGATGCTTAATTTGATCACTTTTAAGCCAAGGTATTTCAAAGTGGACGATTATTATCCTGACCATGTTCTCAGTAGATAAAATATAGAATGGAAGTTATGTATATATTATAGAAAAAATTAATTTAAAAACAATAATTAGTCGTAAATCTTTAACACCTTCGTATTTATAATAATTTCAAATTAGTCACATCTAATCAAACTTATAACGTAATTATGGATCGCAAATACCTCATTTATCACTTTCAAACCATAGAATTTTCATGGGTTCAAATAAATATAACATATTTATTGGTCGCTGTCATTAACATCACTATTACCTGTTTCTATAGTTTAGTTCAGTGAACAAAAATCAGAAAAGTCTTAGCACTTTGCATCAAACATTTAAGTATCTCAAGCTGTCAGAATGAAATACTTTACGGATTTTGCACCAAATATTTAACAATCTACCCTTAGGTGACAATTTGGATTCACCTTTAATCTGACATTTGAGTGATGAATAAATTTTATACGAAGTGTTTAATTTCACTTTACGTCTAAAAATTTCTTGAATACGTAATTTTTAATTGAATTTCATGAATTTTTATGAATATGTTGAGCCTTCATCTAGATTTTTTACGTGCTGGAATAGTTTTACGCGTACACGTGTTTTCAATTGAGGCGCTAATTATATTCCGACGTAATGGAACTATTAACATAAGAAATGGTCAGATGTGAACACCATATATTAAAAGAATCATGCATATTAACTGCTGGACTTTGAAAATAGGAGTGCAATACGTACTACATAACTCTACCATTTTGTGTGTACTACTGAAGAAACGTAATAAATTGAAAAAGGATTTCTCTCTCCATTAGAGTTCTTGATTAATTACAATATTAACCATCCATTTAGTAACACCAGTCGGATTAACATTTATGATAGTACCACTGGCCAAACAGACATGTTTTTTTTCATAAACCCTCAATTCTGTATTTTTTAAACCATAGAATATTATAATATCACAGGTAGACACAGAATGGAAGTTCTGTACATATTCATGAATATTTGTGCGCTAACAGATATGTTCTCAACAAAATTAGCAAAAATTTGAGAACATGAGTTCTCTGAAAATAATAATTTCATAGGATCTCAGACTTGAGGACTTGAATATTTCTTGTATATTTCAGCATTATGAAAAATTAATATAATGGAAGGGAAGTGATAAGTGGGCGAGGATGAACTGGGGGGGTTATTTTGCAGGCAAATATTTTATTATTCCTGTTCGAAATACGTTTGAGATATGATAGATTTATCAGTAATTAACTCACGTTTCTACTTGACTGCTCTATGATTAATTGTTTCAGTCACACAGGGTACTTGAAGTGTATCAGTAATTCTCTCAAGCTGCTCATTAAATATTTTCAGCAGTATTTTCTTAAGAATTATCAACAGCGACGTATATAAATTTCTGAACTCTCTTCATTATTCTCTGTCAGGAAATTTTGAAATCAGTTGACGCAGGCACTTCGCAGGCAGATGCGAGGAAAAGCTCGAAGGTAGTTCCTCAGTTGCCATAAAGCCTTCATCTTTGGACTCCTGGTTTTCAAATACGACAATTTACGCACACTTTCTTCCCAACATTGTAAAGATTCACTGCAAACTGTAGGAGTCAGCCTCTGGGATCATTATTTTCAGAAAATTCATGTTCGCAAAGTCTTGCGAGTTCTGCTGAGTGCATGTTTGTTAGGCAAAAAAATTGTGTGAAATATTGTAGTTTGGCAGGTCATCCAGTGTATGATGCAACAACTGGTGCTGGTCAACAGAAGTGCGGACGCATCAATAAAACGAAAGGTATCAAATTCTACAATGAAGATACATGAACTGGTTTGCTGGATTACGAAGTGTGTAAGTGTTGACTATCAACGAATCCAATTAGTTTCAAGCTACCATAGATCCCAAAATTAATTATGTCTGTGCGTCATGTAAGCACGTACTTCTCACCAACTGATTCTGACTGAATTTATTACGACAAGCCACTACACACAAAATAGTTCTGTATGTACCGTTACATTTATGAAGTCGTCAGCTTTCACTTTCGTAAGTTTCTTTTGTCCATTTCCACTTGACGTTCATCGAAGTGAGTTCTGCACTTACAATCATTCTGCTTCACAACTCTCAACTGTTCAGTAAGTAAGTCTGAGAAAGAGACTTCTGGTATCTGCCTCTAATCTTTTCCTTATCGGCCAGTGCAGCTCCTTTCTCTATCGAAGAGAACTTCTTCACTTTGGGCCTCGTATATCCCGGCAAACGTTTTCGGCTCCATCTTTACGATAACGAGCTAAGTTTCAATTTCTCTCAAGTATTTACAATGTAAGAAAGATTCAGAAGACACTCCAAGTCTTGAGTCGGTGAGAGGTGTTAGAGTGGGTTTGAGGTCTGGTCGGTGCGTTAGCCAGCGCAATGTCGAGGTCTTTATTCACTGCAGCAGTGCGAGAGTTAAATGAGCTCCTCAAACTTCTACCTAAATTTCTGAATAGAAATCAGTTGAATAATTAGAAAGTTAGGGATTTATTACGATGAATGTAATGAGATAATTCATAATGGGCTATGAATCTGCCTATGACGTCAGTTGTGAAACAAGGAAATGATGATGAAAGATTGAAAATTGAAACTTTTTCTGATAAATATATTAGGGACTAAGATTTGCATCTGGATTCAAAAATAAAGAAACTGCACACTAATAGTTTCTTAAAAAAAGGGTAAGGGACCTTGTTGTGAACGCTAAATTGTTCTTTTATAGTATTTTTTAAAAAGAACATTGAACTTTGGTACATTTGTATGAATTCACTTTGTTTGACATGAAACTTATACCGTCTCATTTTGCTCAATATAAAATTTACATCATCTCACTTTGCTCAATATAAAACTTACATCATCCCACTTTTCTCGATATCATATAAGCCGTCAATTTGAGGAACTAGTTAGGAAACAGTAGTGGAGTGAGCTGCTCAACTATCGAAAAAGTTTACAATCACCAACAGGCATTAGACAGAAAAATGGTGAATAATAGGACAGGTATATTCATAGGAGCAAAAGAACCGTTAAATTGTAACTTAAGAGTACGATCGAGTTAGGAAAATAACATATCTTACGTAAGTAGTTTTTTGGCTCTGAGATAAATGTAATTTGTTATTAATGGAAAACAGGATTGTAAATGCTTTGGCACATGGAAGAAAAATACGCTCTTAAATAAGACAGCAGAAGTAATTTCGCAGGAAAAAAACGTTCTGTAACATCTCCTATAAAACTCTCAGTGAAAACATTAATCAATCCATTAAATGGAGCAAGAAATGGTGTTTAACGAACATTTTAAAACTTATTGGGCTTTCTCTACACTCAAAAAACTAAGAAAAAGTATAAACTGATTTTAATTTTGTATTACTTATTTATCCTACCAACAGTTTTTTCTCGTAGTGAATGTCAATCTTCACAACACGAGAGAATCAAAATCTGAAGTAAGAGGAACTGTAACTGAAGCAGTGCCAGACAAGAATGACTTATACCTGAAGCTAGGGCTAATAATGCAATAAACTTTACTACGACCTAAAGCAAATCGCTCTAAATAACTACATTACTCAGGGAAGAAACGGGGAGAAATTGCATATACCTGCCACCCACATGCGGAAAGTAACATACATAGGAATGCGTTTAATGGTTGTGACCTTTCATGATTGCGACCCCGAGACCGTAGTAACATATGTACATAGGAATGCGTTTAATATTGTTGTGTGATATCAACACAGACGCTTGATGAACATCGAATTGAAAGAAGAAGAGAACTATTACAAGTTCGAATACAAGTAGTTCCACCTTATACTGTAAGTTGAAGACAAAAGTTTCACTTTTAGAATTACTATGATCAAGTTTAGAGCAGCAAACTTTTCTCTTTATTTTTAAATTTCACATTAACTTAAAAACGTTGTGTCATTATCTGATTTACTTTCACACTCAATTATTCCTAAGAAATTTATATTTTTCCGAAACTAGAAGCCATTTTATCACAAACCTCTTTTGGGGCACGATATTTTTTTGTTCAGAGATGAATGGTAAAAATACATCTGGAGACAATACAAACACGCATCACTTCGATTCAGCTCACAGCATTTTGACTTTCATCCATTGTATTCCATACCATTAGCAAGTGATGGAAATATTTCTTCACTGAGTTCGATGAACAATTGCCGCTTGGATTGTTGCGTCTTCCTCATTTGCCAGTCCAGTTTCATTTGTATTCTATTTCTTCCTTTGAAGCCCCCGAGATTCAAATAAAATAGATGAAACATGAATAAAAATGATGACTTGATATGCCAGGCAGTGGAGAGCGTGTGTGTCATGCCATGAAATGGAACTTGAAATAACAAGAGTTGG
>VCRD01001763.1:14184-74720 GCA_006783055.1 Trinorchestia longiramus
CAGGAGTTGGAGCCCGTAGCGTGAACATGATAATGAAATAACAGGAGTGGGAGCACGTAACGTGAACATGATAATGAAATAACAGGAGTTGGAGCACCTAACGTGAACATGATAATGAAATAACAGGAGTTGGAGCACGTAACGTGAACATGATAATGAAATAACAGGAGTTGGAGCACCTAACGTGAACATGATAATGCAATAACAGGAGTTGGAGCCCGTGGCGTGAACATGATAATGAAATAACAGGAGCTGGAGCTCGTAACGTGAACATGATAATGAAATAACAGGAGCTGGAGCTCGTAACGTGAACATGATAATGAAATAACAGGAGCTGGAGCTCGTAACGTGAACATGATAATGAAATAACAGGAGCTGGAGCTCGTAACCTGAACATGATAATGAAATGAAAAAACAGGAGCTGGAGCTCGTAACGTGAACATGATAATGAAATGAAAAAACAGGAGCTGGAGCTCGTAACGTGAACATGATAATGAAATAACAGGAACTGGAGCTCGTAACATGAACATGATAATGATATTAATAATAAAGTGCTTGGCACAGCTCCAAATAGTAAACAAAGAGGGCAAAAAACTTGATCAAACAAGGCAGAAGGAAAAGAAACAGTGAGAAGATAAAGAAGAATAAAGAAGGAGCTGAACGATGTAGAGAAGATGAAAAGCAGGACTGGCAGGTAAATGGAGAGGAACAAAAAAATTGAAATAAAAACTTGGCCTTCCGAGACAGCCAAATTAGAACTTGATAAAAGCGAAAGGAAAATATTCATAGGTGTCCGGTGTCCTTTTTATTGCTGTGCATTATTTCATACCACGACATCAAGCGCGTTATTGTCATGAGACTCGATAGACCTGACGACAATTACAATTAGCAGGCGTAATTGCACGCGTATAATCATCCAAACTCAATTCCAAAGTTAAATTTTAATGCCAGAGAGCAGGATGAGCAGAATGAGAGTTCCAGCAACCTGGTCGGCAGCGCCCGCCAGCGGTCGTCGTGACCCACCGAAAATATTTAATTAGTCACGTCCTTTTAATGAGGTAGTCTCTATGCTCGTTTGATGCGACGGATATTAGGATTATGCTGTTTTGATGCATGGATTTTAGGATTATGCTCGTTTGATGCGACGGATATTAGGATTATGCTGTTTTGATGCATGGATTTTAGGATTATGCTCGTTTGATGCGACGGATATTAGGATTATGCTGTTTTGATGCATGGATTTTAGGATTATGCTCTTCTGATGTAACGGATATTAGGATTACACTGTTTTAATGCATGGATTTTAGGATTATGCTCTTCTGATGTAAGGGATATTAGGATTATACTGTTTTGATGCATGGATTTTAGGATTATGCTCTTCTGATGTAACGGATATTAGGATTATACTGTTTTGATGCATGGATTTTAGGATTATGCTCGTTTGATGCGACGGATGTTAGGATTATGCTGTTTTGATGCATGGATTTTAGGATTATGCTCTTCTGATGTAACGGATATTAGGATTATACTGTTTTAATGCATGGATTTTAGGATTATGCTCTTCTGATGTAAGGGATATTAGGATTATACTGTTTTGATGCTTGGATTTTAGGATTATGCTCTTCTGATGTAACGGATATTAGGATTATGCCGTTTTGATGCATGGATTTTAGGATTTTGCTCCTCTGATGTAAGGGATATTAGGATTAAACTGTTTTGATGCATGGATTTTAGGATTATGCTCTTCTGATGTAAAGGATATTAGTATTATGCTGTTTTGTTGCATGGGATTTTAGGATTATGCTCTTCTGGTGTAAGGGATAATAGGATTATGTTGCTTTGATACATGTGATTTTAGGATTATGCTCTTCTGATGTAAAGGATATTAGGATTATGCTGTTTTTATGCAAAGGATGTTTGGATTTTGCTGTTTTGATGTAAGGGATATTAGGATTATCCTGCTTGAGGCATGGGATTTTAGGATTATGCTCTTCTGATGTAAAGGATATTAGGATTATGCTGTTTTTATGCAAAGGATGCTTGGATTTTGCTGTTTTGATGTAAGGCATATTAGGATTATGCTGCTTTGAGGCATGGGATTTTAGGATTATGCTCTTCTGATGTAAGGGATATAAGGATTATGCTCTTTTGATGCAAGGGATATTATGATGATGCGTTTTTCATGCAAGGGATATTATGATTATAAGTACCTTCTTTAGCGGCAATGAATCATATATTCAAAAATATGCTATTTTTAGTAACTGTTTCTGATATACTTCATCATATTTGACTTCGTGTGAAATTGATCGCAGCTGTACATTTACATCGCCATCGTGTCCACAAAACCTTACAAAATGTGTCTAATAAATCCCTCATAATAAGAAGGGATTGCAGAAACCGTTATAAAGAATGTGAAAGTACTTTTTTCATTAAAAACCTCATAATTTAATTATGATTAGTTTTACATAAAAGCTAGATAGTTCTGCCAACTTAATTTCTTTAAATTTAAATTCCATAAACTTTCTAGTTTCTTTGAAGTTCTTGAACAAGTTATTATCATCAAACTTTCCCGTCTGTTTCAACATCTCTGAAATAATACCTTCAATAAGACAAAGGTTCGCAGAAGAAAAATATATTGAATAAAAACAGATAAATTTCATAGAAATTCTGAGTCTTCATCTAGCATCGATTAATGCATCATCGAAATGAAGATCAAAGAGCTGTATTTATTTGGTCTGTAAGATATTTGTGTTTGTCCTTCAATCCATTCAATATATTTTTCAATTTTTTCTTGGTTATAAAAATCATTCATTATGAGATGCAAGAAGTTTCGTCTTTCGATTTATTTTTAGTCAACAAAATAACTCAGAAGGAGGTGGAAAGAAATCCACTCTTCCCTTTATCCTCTGTCGAGGAAATCCTTCAAGAGGAAACAAAAGGAAATCTTACCTTCGCTTTATTCTAGGTCCAGGAAATTCGTCTAGGTGAAGTAAATGGAAATCCATCCTTTGAGTTAGTCTCGGTCCAGGACATCTTTCATGAAGAAATAAAAGAAAATTCACAATTCATGCTATTTTCGATCCAGGAAATCCTTCAAAGGGAAACAAAAGGAAATCCAACTTTCACTTTATTCCCAATTCAGGAAATCCTTCGAAGGGGAATAATAGGAAATCCATTCTTCGTGTTATTCTCAGTCCAGGAAATCCTTCCAGGGGAAATATTTGAAAATCTATCCTTCTACTGATCCTTTGCTGTAAGGAGGACAAAATCAGGGCCTCCCTTTTATTTGTGCGACTGTTGCAACCATTGAGCAGAGATCCTAGCATGATTTATGAGCTCAGTGTACTGGAACACATTCTCTTCATAATTTTCCTACTTAGTTTTTACAAATTACGACATTTTTAGTGAACATAAACAATTTCATTTAGTAACATTTTGACTTAACGTTATGGTGAACAAACGAGAAAAATTGAAGCAGTTAAATATTTTGAACATTAATTATGAATTATTATTATGAACACTAATTATGATTTATTACTATGAATACATATAGGAATTATTCTTAAGGACACAAATTAGGAATCATTATTATAAACAGTTATGAAAATACCAATATGAACACTGATTGTGAATTATTATCAAAAACACTAATTATGAATCATTATTGCAAACGCTCATTAAGAATCATTGTTATGAACATTAATTATGAATTACTATAAGGAGTACATAGAATGAATTATTTAAGTTCCTAATGAATTCAATGAATCATTCGAGAAAAATATCTAATTATCCAGGAAACCTAAAATAAAAATGTAACCTTTCACAATGAGCTAAAATTACGCAAAAATGTAAACAGTTTGAAAAAATAAAAGAATTTTTCAAGGCCCAAAATTATAGTTAATCGGATAACGCATTTAAAAATTAATTCATCAAAATTCCTGTGGACCGAATATGGTCAAGGAAGTAAAATATAATTTTGACTATAAATAGTCTGCTCTGGTGCTCTTCTCTGCTCTGTAATTTTTTATAACCTGTGTATTTCCTTACATGTTCCCTCTGTAACATTTATACTACATATATACTAACAACATTTCTGGTCTTAATTATTCCTTTGTTCTGATTACATATTCTTATCCTGCGTCTTTCACTCATAATGTAATTATGAAGCAAAAACTTCATTTTTATGTCTACAAGAGAAATGCAAAATTAAACTGCTACCTTATTTTTATTTAAAAAACCTTATTTGTCGCCTGATTAAAGTTTTCTGGCTGCTATTCTGGTAAAATTCAGCAATTAATATTGTGTCAATTCAGGTAAAAGAAAATAACACGGCTTTATGACCCAAAGATCTATCGTGCGAATTTTACAACATATTTAGAGGAACATAAATCGCCCATCAAGATGATACAAATGCTTATCGACGGCGGTCTCCAGCTTTTCGAGAGCAGCACTTTCCGGAAAGACGGGGCGTGAGATATCAGCCTCTGAAGCATCGTCCTAAAGAAAGCCATTGGAGTCGTGTATTCCTAGCAAGTGCCTCTAATTTTAGTCCGGAGCGATAGTTCATCCCTTAACGAGAATTTTCTTTGAACTGGAGGCAATAAATTCGGTGCGATTGCAGCCGTTAGTGTCATTCGCCGTAGCGATTTTTAACATGAGAACTCGGATTTTTGTCGTAGTTTTGTCCGCCATCAGCGCTTGCAGTCGTGCCTCAGCTAAACGGCTCAGCCTGACGACCATTACCAAAACGGCAAGGAATCTTAAGCCGTCAAGAAAATACTTAAGACTTCTTACGACGTCTAATGTTAGAATGCATTCTTCAGAAGAACAAAGGCGTGCATAGGAGACCAACTCTGTTCTAACTCTGATTAAAACCTTTCTCTGCTAAAAAAGGAAAAAAGACACTGAATTTTTAAAAATAATGTTACATGAAATACTGTCGGTTGTCCTTAAATTTTAGGGAGAATAGGATTTGCAATACTACAAATCATGCAGAAAAAGTGCTCAGACCGTGAAAACAATTTAAATTTGCCTTTTGTTTGAATTTATAATTTATTACAAACTAGAAAATGAAGAAAAGGCATCAAAATTGACAAGCTACCCCAGCAAATGCTTTGGAGTTTAGCTTTAACTGTTCTGGAGTATTCACGAACACAACTGGAACACATAAGTATAATATTGGAGCGGAAAAACACATCAACTTGAATGAAAAATTGTGGACATTTTAGCACATTCCGCATTGAATATCTGTGTTCCTGAAGGTGTGATTTTACAATGCATTCAATGGCTTTAAAATCCTAATATCCACCGTATTAGGGGCAGAACATTAAATTTAAAATCCCTATAAAGCAGAAATATTACAGCTTCTCTCATAGACGTTAAATATAATGAGTAATCTCTGCTTAATATTACTCATATAGTGAACGATTTAAAAGTCATAAAATCTTGAATTTAGCGCTCTGTTCGTTACGATGCCCAAAATTAAATGGACGTTTAATTTTATGCCTAGTAGTCGTGGAGTAAATTTACCAACAGCGTCATGAAAGTATCAACTAACAAAGTAATCAGTTAACATAATACAAATAGCCCTTTACTTGTACGGCATGGGACTTCGGTATTGAACCAAGAATGGGCCAAACGGCTCGTTCCTATTGCCTTATTCTATTCTAAATATCTTTTGCTAGTTGGTTCATATCAATATAGAAAAGTCAACAATCTTGATGAATGTTTCCATCTGAAGATTGTCGAAAAGTACTTCTGAACTGTCGAGAAAAGTAGAATATATGAAATCTGTTAACTGATAAGGTTATACTCAAAAAGATTAGAATGCCTGTTAGTTAATATACAATATTATTCAAACCAAAACAACATCCGAAAAAAGGTATACTTAATTTGATGATGGTATTTGTTACTTCTCTGGAGGCGTATATACTGAATTCCAATCACTTAAAGTGAACCTAAATACATAAACCAGAAGCTATTTTAATTCAGCCCATCAAAAGAGGCTTGGCTACAGTTTTCACTTCATTTTATTGTATTTTACGCTGGATTACATGGTTGCTTCGAGTTACTAACAGGTGGTTGCGACCAGTCAGGCTTTATCTAACCACTTTAAATTGCTAGCTTTGCGAGAAAAACCTTATAATTCCTAAGACTAAAAACGGCTTTGACTTGTATAAGCACATAGAAATCTGCTGGGCTTCTTTAAATTTGGTCAGCAAATTTAAAAGCTCGTCCATAGCGATAATAACCGAGGGTCAGACTTTGGATCTTCTGATTTAGAGCTCATACCAGCCGACCTGAGCACCTGTCTCTGGCAGCGTTATTGGGACGATGGTGCCGGAATTACTACGCCAGCAATAAAGGTAGCAGTTCTATTAAGCTGAAGCTTAAAACAGATTTCTGGCGTTTTAAGAATAAATGAGATGAATAGAGAAGAATAGTAGAAAAGACTGTTCACATACGATATGAATCGTATTATACAATTGGGAATATGTTTCAAATTTTAGACGAAAAGGCTTTGTATATCATGTCTCAGATCAAACGAATTTCATATATTGAATGAAACTCCCAATATTACAATATCACTACTCAAACTAACAACATGATGAATGTTGAGTCAAACTAGTGACGTCATGATAGCTTGGGTCAAACTAATGACGTCATAATATCTTTGGTCAAACTAATAACATATCTTGGGCCGAACTAATGACGTCATGATATCTTGGTCAAACTAATGACATCATGATATCTTGGGCCAAACTAATGACATCATGATATCTTGGGTCAAACTAATGTCGTCATGAAATCTTGGTCAAACTAATGACATCATGATATCTTGGGCCAAACTAATGACGTCATGAAATCTTGGTCAAACTAATGACATCATGATATCTTGGGTCAAACTAATGACGTCATCATACCTATTGTCAACAGATAACATCACGACGGGTGAGGAATGTTCTGCATTACATTTTAGTTTTATTCGTGAAGAGAGCCATGTTATCACGCGTTAAACAAATAGCAAGAACCACCAGTCACTTCAGAGTCATATCCTGTATCAAGGTTTCCTAAATTTCTGTGAATTCATCACCCCAATTAGGAGGAAAAAGAAGCTTGTTAACATCCACGGGCGTCGAAAATATAAAAGGTTCGAAAACCACGTATAAAATTAAGCTACAGGTGGTTAATAAATAATATGTACGTTGAAGTCACGACAGTCCACGTCTGTCACGCGGAAGTCACGACAATCTACGTCTGTCACGTAGAAGTCCCGACAATCTACATCTGCCATGTTAAAGTCACGACAATCTAGGTCTGTCACGTTGAAGTTATATTTATTCCTTCACTCTGATGCATGTTACACGCTGATATGTTGGTACGACTAGAAACATGTTACATCTCTCATGCAGCAGTCGGGCGAACAAAACTTTTGTCTTATTATCCAGTCGTGTATCTGCCGCTGTTGATGTTTGGAACTGAAGTTTTTCAAAGCTCAGCTTCCTCGATTTGGTTCTTTGCGAAGTTTTTCGCTGTCTGAAAGGAAGCGCTTTTTTCGCATAAAGCTGAGTGGGTGCTCAGACATGGAGCTGCTCAATGGTTAGCCACACAAAGAAACTTTCGCCATTTCGTTCGTTCTCCAAAATGGTGTCAATGCTACACTTGGGCTAAACTTTGTATGAAAATAGCTCATTTGAAAGCAGCATGTAGATTACTGTGTATAAATAAAGCCTTCGAGTAAAACAATTTGCGGTCTTTTACATATGAATATTTCTAAGTTTTTCTAAACATTCCTGAAGTTTAGGTCTATCTGGTATCGTTCCTGAGATTATTACTAATTCCAGGTTAATTTAGATCTGAACATTGAATTTCTGTTACCATTACGTTTACCAGAACGAGAGATTCCATTGTGCTTTGCTTCTGGAGCCCCTCCTTGATGCAGACACAGGCTACTAGTGTCAAGACTAGAGGTGTCTTCAGAGTGTACTGCATGAGCTTGTTAGTTAGAAGAAACGTACCAACAGTGTTTTTTTTAATGAAACAGGATGTTCAATTTCGTTTTAGAGATTGCATTTACAGGTTCTAGCAGTTATTTCTAGTTGTTTCCAGCAGTTGTTTCTAGCTGTTTTTAGCAGTTGTTTTTAGTTGTTTCCAGCAGTTTTTTTAACTGTTTCCAGTAGTTGTTTGTAGTTGTATTCATCAGTTGTTTCTAGCTGTTTCCAACAGTTGTTTCTAGCTGTTTCTAGCATTTATTTCGAGATGTAACCAGTAGTTTTTTCCAGCTATTTCTAGCAGTTGTTTCCAGCTGTTTCCAGCAGTAGTTTCTAATATATCCAACAGTTATTTCTATCTGTTTCCAGCAGTTGTTTCTATCTGTTTCCAGCAGTTGTTTCTAGCTGTTTCCAGCAGTTATTTCTAGCTGCTTCCAGCAGTAATTTCTAGCTGTTTCCAGCAGTTGTTTCTTGCTGTTTCGAGCAGTTATTTCTAGTTGTTTCCAGCAGTAGTTTCTTGCTGTTTCCAGCAGTTATTTTTAATTGTTTCCAGCAGTTGTAGGGGAACTGGACGCTACTATTTTCAAGGCCGATGGTACGTCATTATTTTATTGTATGTTAGATTTAGGGTCAAATGATTCAATTCATACTTTGTATTTATATTAATCAAATTTGGGGATAAATGATACTAGCTAAATATCTTGGTAAGTCATTGCAGTTATCAAGGACTAGAATTTTGATTACTTTATCACCCTGGAACGTTTTATACGAAAATTATGGAAACTTACAACTTAGTTTCAGCAGTCTGCCAACACAAGTTTGACATCAATACGTCATCTAATAAATAACTATATATGTCATGTGCAATGATTTTTTTGCGTTACATCCGTTATGTGCTGTGTTCGTTCTGTGTTATGTTTGTGATGCGATATGTTTGTTACATGCTATGTTCATTATGCGCTATAAATATTATGTTGCACATAAACTTCATTACCGAACTTTATTACCCAAGAACCTTTAATTGTACTCTTGCAAGCCTTGATTTCGTTCCACATTATACTCCCTAATTTTCTCTTTATTTTTCATGGCTTTTCATCATCACATCTTACATGCTCACCATTTCTTCCAAACCTTAGAAATCCATCGCATGTTTAAGCCCTCCCTCCTGTGTGGTCTAAACCCTCCTCCACGCGTGGTCTAAAACCTCCACGCGTGGTCTAAAACCTCCACGCGTGGTCTACACTCTCCTCCACGCGTGGTCTACACTCTCCTCCACGCGTGGTCTACACTCTCCTCCACGCATGGTCTACACTCTCCTCCACGCGTGGTCTACACTCTCCTCCACGCGTGGTCTACACTCTCCTCCACGCGTGGTCTACACTCTCCTCCACGCGTGGTCTACACTCTCCTCCACGCGTGGTCTAAACTCTCCTCCACGCGTGGTCTACACTCTCCTCCACGCGTGGTCTACACTCTCCTCCACGCGTGGTCTACACTCTCCTCCACGCGTGGTCTACACTCTCCACGCGTGGTCTACACTCTCCTCCACGCGTGGTCTACACTCTCCTCCACGCGTGGTCTACACTCTCCTCCACGCGTGGTCTACACTCTCCTCCACGCGTGGTTTTCTCGCAGGCTGTGCGGCAGTTCGCTCGGTATTTCTGTGAGGCTTTCTAAACAATCGATAGGACGAGCTGGGTCTGTTGTGAGCAGAGCTATTTGCAAGGAGCATCCGAGGCTTACGACACCAATAGCTCCTTTTATCCACCCAAGATGCGTGGCTTCTGTGTCCTGTATCTTTTGTGCGCCTCATCAGCCATGCAGCTTTGATCTGCCCGTAACTGTTTGGCTTCAGTTGTCACGAGAGGTTTTACTGCAAGCGGTATGCTAATTTCATGCACGTAGCACAAGGACGGTATGCTAATTTCATGCACGTAGCACAAGGACGGTATGCTAATTTCATGCACGTAGCACAAGGACGGTATGCTAATTTCATGCACGTAGCACAAGGACGGTATGCTAATTTCATGCACGTAGCACAAGGACAGTATGCTAATTTCATGCACGTAGCACAAGGACGGTATGCTAATTTCATGCACGTAGTATCGCCAATGTTGTCGAAAATATTTATTCAGGTTACATTTATACCTCTTCGCTTATTTTGTTCATGGTTTTACAAAGTTAAGTCTTTGATATATCACCGTCGAGTACAACAAAGCATATTGTTGGGGCGCCAGGAAAATAGCCCCAGGAGGAAATAAGAGAGGAAATTTATATGATCGAACACTCCATTAACAGCACATTTGCTGGTCCAAGTATCGTGGGTTCGGGACAGGGAGAGAGCTCAGTAACATCCTCATTTCTACGAGTGTTCGCACGAGCAAAACCTTGCATCTGTGTCTCTCTCTTGCTTTTGTCTTCTCTGAGAACAGGATATTTCTGAATCTAGAGCATCTGAGAGAATATTTTCTTTCTTTTGTAGCATGAAAGTCACCACGCCTTTGCAATTCAAGAAAAAGAAATATATGTATTTTGATCATATCACGTAACTTCAATGGAAGCCACCGGCATGATGAAGAAGTAATTGTGTTTCTAAATTATGACATAAAATTATCATCGTCATAATTTTTTGTCATTAATTATCCATGCTGAGTAATAATAATTATTTAGATGGTTATTATATCAAATGTTCATCATCATCATCATCCTCAGATTTGAATTATCAATCGTTCATGAAGAGAATTGATCATAATTTTGGTGGACTATAAAACATGGTTTGACATACTTGAGACCATAGCCAGACTCGTGTACTCGGAACGATTAACTCAAAAAGAAAAGGTCGTTGAAATTAGACTGACGCGAGCTAAGCCAAACTGCTGCCTTTTGTAATCCACTTACGTCTCCAGACGGGCAGAGAAATTATAAAAAAATGGTTCAAATTTCATATCAGTTTTTAAACTTATTCTAATATATATCCTGTCATAAATTTATGGTTCAGTCATACGGATTTTGAGTTTTCTTTCAAGAAGTTTTTCCCCCATTCACATTCGAATTTTATTAACTGTTTTTTGATTCAAATTGTCGCTTGTAACAAGTGGCTTGTATTGGGGAAAGTTTTGAAAACTCATGCACTACACCGCAGTTTTTAATTTAGATTAGGTTAGACCTGGTGACTTGATTTAACGGCAACTGCTAGATAGTGAAATAACGGATATTGACCAGAATTGAAGGGTGGACAGCACTAGTGGACTAATTGCATTTTTTCCCGTGGTAAATATAATATATTTTCCACGGGAAAAAATGCAAGTAGTCCACTCCCGTGCTGTCGCTAACACAGCGCTGACAGAGGCGATTACGATCCAGTAGTTTACTATATGAAGGGTGGACAGCACTAGTGGACTACTTGCATTTTTTCCCGTGGGAAAAAATGCAAGTAGTCCACTAGTGCTGTCCACCCTTCAATTGTAATAAGATGAGTTTATTTAATGGAATTTGTAAGATATTAAAGTCTTCAGGCCTTACATCAAATACAGAAGTCGCGTGTGTGACTTCATTTACCAGGATTGAATTTTTTTGTGTCAGTTCTCTACGTTCCCTTAAACATTAAGGTCAAAAACTTGTGGAAACTAATATTAATTATAGTGGATGTAGATAATTATGAGAACAGATCACATACATTAACGACAGCAAAATTTTTTTTCATGATATATAATGAAAGACGCTTGAGATCTAAGAATATTTTGAAAGAGAATGGTATTTTTGAAAACGTAATAAAAACTTTTTTTGAAGAGCTTGTAAACTTTATTTGTTTGTACGCTGCATCACAAGGGTCATAAACGCCTAACAAGCGTCAGTTAGCAGACACTTCCTGCACACCTCCTGCACACCTCCTGCACACCTCCTGCACACCTCCTGCACTCACACCTTGTAGATATTCTTGTCTATTTAATACAAAAAACCGCATAAAGTAGAAAGAAAAAGAACTTTAAGTTTACTCCATTGTGAGTGGATGACTAAATGAAGAAAAGAATGAGTCAATGATCACAAAATGTCTCATATTTCATGTCAGCGCGAAGTCTTCAGAGAATGAAAAAACAAACCAAAAAGTATTGAATCGAGCAATAAATTTGAGTCTCTTCCAGGTGGGATTCAGAGCGTCTTACTTTGCATCCAGCAGCGATGGCCGCCATGATGCAGTGTGGTCATGACGTGGAAATATTTGTTTATAATGTCGTAAAATGTCCGAAGCGAAATTTCGTTTCTTGGAGATCTCAATGGGATGTCTTCAAAATCCTTTTTATTCTTTAACACAACGCATTTTTATCTACTTGATGAGGGCATTAATAATTCAGAAATAACTTTTCAATATTAGCCAATATAACAGCAAGCTATTCATTTAAATAGTTCTTTTTTATTTCATAGAAAATTGTCTCTCGCATACAGAAGTAAAATTTTGCTGTGTACTGAACTCTAAAACATCACTCAGTGAACTGTCGCATTGCAGACCACACAACCTGAGGTGTAGAAAATATTTCTCTCATCTCGTGTGAGAGATGTTCATCATGTTTACATTGAGGACGCTACTGCATTCAGTGTTAAACAATGCTTCAAAATTTAAAATACTGTCACAGATGGATGAAAGTTTTTGTTTCAATTGGGTTTCAAAAATTTATCAAGTCAATTCATACGTCGAACACCTTTTTTATGCGTGTTAGGGTCCTACAGTATTGAGATCGATTAATCACCAGAGCTGTGAGTTGATGTATAACACCAGGGTTCACGAGTACGTCTCTCACTGATTGAGCACTCGCATTGTATGCTATATTTCATTAGACAATATTTTGTTCACGTGCTTAGTTAAAACGTGTGTCTCTGGCGTCTGAGAATAAATTTCATTATTCAAACTTGTCTTGCTGGTTAAATGTGTTTTCGGTGTCCACCATGAAATGCATCACGTATATCACTGAGGACCTAAAGTATGTGAGGCAATTGAAAGTGTCTCGCCATCTTTCCTCGTCCACCATGTCCGCTACACCCGGCAACGCCATACGTTACCGATGTCTGAAAGGAATTGAGTACGGGAATCCTAGTGTCGAGCAGCTTCACATGCGTTGGTGTTGCTAACCTAAACTAAAACCATGGCAGAACAGTGGTCGACGAAGCTCGTCAAGATTTATGGCACGGAAACCTATGATGCCGTTAGTTAAGGAAAGAAGATAAATCGCTGTCGAAACAAGGGAAGTGGGCAGTGCCAGTGCGAGTGTAGATGGTTGCGTCTAAAGTGTTTCAACTGCTTCAACTTTAGAGAGCAGGAAACCGGCGATTGTTGCTCTAAATCTCTTTTGGTTACTGGAATCGAGGTAAAAAAGGAAGCTGGCTGAGATTAAGTACAAGGGAGGATTCTCTTATAAATGGCTGCTGATGTTACGTTAGGGTCAAAAAGAATGGACAAAAGAAGAAACCATCGTTGTTAAATTTTTTCTTTCGTGAACAGGAATGAGAAGCCTGAGTACGAAGTATTTCTCAAATACAGAGAGAAAAACAATTAAATACCTACGGGATTGAATAGAACGAGAACTTTGTCTATTTTTTCTGGTGACGAATTGCTTTTTGAGAGAGAGATCTGCTCAAGATGAATTGCAGGGTTTCTTACGTCCTGTGAATTACAGCCTTCAAGAAAGCGCGAAGAGCTTTGAATGAATTTCAAGCATTTTTTACGCAATATTTCTGAGACAAAAGATGGCTTTAGATGAGCACTTGCAGAAAAATTCTCGCTGCTCTGAGGTAACTCTTTTAGTTTGTCGATGGAACTTTGAATGGACATTTTTTCTTTCTGTCTGCGTAAGATGCTCAACTTTGCTTCGATATTTTATGAGACAGGGATACCGTTCTCTTCTTTAATTCATGTGAAGAGATGAGATGAGCGGGTTCTGAAATAATTTTGATGCTATCACCTAAACCTCAGGAACAGAATAAGCATGAGAATATGCACCCGAAAACAGTGCTGGTTAAGAGAAGAAATTTCATCCTGCATTTCAAAATGAACTGCAAAATACATATCTTACACGAAGGTAAAAGCACGTATCGTTGAAAATGTGTTTGAGGCAAGTTCTGATAGAAAAATCTCATAAAACACGACGGAAAATCGAGTGTAAGGAGGAGGCGAGGATGTCGTTTAAAGATGTGCAAGAAATAAAAGACGTAGCAGTTCCCGTCTAACTTCGAGCTCCAACTTTTCAGTCTTACAAAACTTTCTTGAAGATTCAATCGAAGGTTGAGCAGCCCCCAGGGAATCTCTTGATTACCTCGAGAGGCAAGGTTTCGCAGCGAAATAATAAAATAATGTGAACTTAATTTCTTAATGGGGAAATGAACAGTTTATTATTGTGGCACTAAGGGTAAGAATAACGTTCAAATTATGTTGCTCCATGCGTTTTTTTCGATGGGTATCAAAAATGGGAGCAATAAACTAATTTAATTTATAGCTGCATAAAATTGTCGATATCCCTGTCAAAAATTGAGTTGTTCGTTTCAATGGCTGACGTTTGTTATGAAATTGGCAAATTGGTCTAGGTGATTAGTCCATTTTGAGTACATATTCAAAATTAACGAACAATATCTTATGTAATAATTCAAATAATTCCTTTTAAAATTTCACCACTTATTACATTTAGAAGGAATAGTAAATATTTCTAAACAAGTGTGACAGGAGCTGGAGTACAATAAGTGTGACAGGAGTTGGAGTACAATAAGTGTGACAGGAGCTGGAGTACAATAAGTGTGACAGGAGCTGGAGTACAATAAGTGTGACAGGAGCTGGAGTACAATAAGTGTGACAGGAGCAGGAGTACAATGAGTGTGACAGGAGCTGGAGTACAATGAGTGTGACAGGAGCAGGTGTACAATGAGTATGACAGGAGCTGGAATACAATAAGTGTGAAAGGAGCAGGAGTACAATGAGTGTGACAGGAGCTGGAGTACCAGTGTGACAGGAGCAAGAAAATAGCGTCGACCAGGCCAGTGCTGGCAGAGTACTGACTTCCATGATGACAGCACAGAAACAGCAGTTCGCTGTCACAGACCCAGCCGAGCTCAAGTGCTGTCGCTTAATAAGACACGTACTGGAAGCAATTGGAATATAAGATTTCTAATGATAACCGTTCAAAGAACGAATTTTATTATGATCCTTTCAAGTTAACAATTTTTGAAGAATTTGAGAACCAGAGGAATGCTGCAACAAGCAGGGAAAATCAAAATACGCTTATATCAAAGATCTTTGATGTCCTCCTCCTGTTTTTAACGCAGAAAATCGTAATCTGAATCTTGAGCAGAGATGCAATCTAGGCTACAAGAGCATGGAACGAAATCTGTCAACAAACTCAATGAAGGGCAGATTAAAACAGCCTCCATCTGTCCACGGACAATTCAATTTCAAGTTTGCTGCAGAAATGGGATCGAGAATACAATTACATTGTTGATTGTGTTTGAAATGAGATCGCGTGAGCCGATGATCGGTTAAGAGAGACACCAGTTTCAGACACTAATTTCAAAGAAGTGGTGTTCCCTAATAACTCGATTGCTTTTAAGTTTATGGTACTAATTTGAGTGGTTTAAATTTTGGAACGATTTACTTTTGAAGACTTATGGTTATTTCTGGCTCAAACTTCACTTGTGTTTCAAAACGTTGAAGATGCACGCAACCCTCACATGCAGATGGGAGGACAACTTTGTGTATATATATTAGTTGACGCTTTGATTTTAGTTAATTTTGAAATACATTTCGAGTCAGAATCTGAATTTTCGTCAGCTGTGAAGTACATTCCAGTCAAGACTGGCCTCGGCATCTGAGGGAATCCGATATCGGATGGTACGAATTCCCTCCAGCTTTTTGTTAAACTACAGCGATTTCCAAAAAGTTTTTTTAATATGTTCGAAACCCTTTCATTTTGACCGATGTCGTTATTCATTATCTTTCATGAATAAATGGTAATACTTCTGATATAAATAATTCCTTATTTGATTATTTGCATTAACAAATTTAGCATCTAGTTTAATGATGAATAGTTCGGAAACTTTACTCACGATTTTTAACTGCCTGAACAACGGAAGCCACATTTCGAGAAGCTGGCAAAAAACTCAAAGTTTCTATGTGCGCTGATAATTCATGACAAACTCAAGCTAACCAATAACTATGCTTAATTACAAGTTTACTTTACGCTCAACTTCCTAAAGCTGGAGGTCCGAGTTTATCTTAATTTTAGTTTCCAATGCAAATGCTCTAAACTTAGGAAAATGTTGCAGCTGTTGATGGGCAGCTGCAGCTTTTTCTTTGTTGTTGAAGAGGCAGCTGTTGCTGCTCTTATGTTTTGCAATATGTTTCCAGCTGACTTCCAGCTGACGTCTGACAGCCAGAATTGTGTATTAACTGATCCTTCATATTCTGTGTCTCATGTGCAATAAAAGTTAACTATCCAATTCTACACAATCGAGCTAAATAACTGAAATGGAAATGCATCAAGTCATCACATGATCAGAAGTGGTTTAATCCCGAGTGTGTGGTCTAATCCCATATGTGTGGTCTAATCCCGAGTGTGTGGTCTAATCCCGAGTGTGTGGTCTAATCCCGAGTGTGTGGTCTAATCCCGAGTGTGTGGTCTAATCCCGAGTGTGTGGTCTAATCCCATATGTGTGGTGTAATCCCGTAGAGTGCAGCGTGCTCTGCAGATTTTGTTGGTATTGGATTACAGTGTATGGAGAGGTTGGGTACCAGGAAACTAGGAGATTTCTTTTCTTGAAGAACACCCCGAAATTTGAAAGCTGCGTGACTTTGTAGACTGCACCATAGTACAATACCTAATTCTTCTTTCACGATTACTGTTCATTAAAAGACTACATTGTGATGCACAAGATTTATGTTGAGATGAATCTCGGAGTAAATTGCACATAAAGAGCTAATTTTATTCAAGTCTCATCATTCTAGATGCTTTGAAGTTGCACCTTCTGTAAGAGCGTGCATCGATCGTCCCTTTAGCTCTGACGGTATTTGAATAGGTAGTACTTGAGTTAGAGATGTTTGAATAGACTTAGCGTGACTGCAGGTAAATTAATCCTGCTTAACTTCATGAGCTGAATAGCGCAACTCTTTGAATATTTCCAAGAATTTGATCATGTAATAGCAGAATAGAATGAAGCTGCCGCTAATTCGAAGGTAAATTTACTTTGAGACTGTACATCTGCAGGCGACTGTTCCATTGAATAGTTCAAATGAATATTATTCGTATGCTACTCGAGTTGAAATAGTGTAGTTTGTAGCATAGACTCTGATCTGTTTACAATATAATAGAGAACCTCTATCAGAAAATCGATAGTGTAGCTACAAGCATCTACTTTCTTCTAGTAGTGCTACATTGGTCCTAAATTAAACTTAACTTTATTTCACTCTACTCGATTGAAGCAACTGTAGTTAGCTGATACTACGATCCTGCTCTGTCTCACGGAGACTGTACGGGAGACGAAGAAACAGCTATAGTGATGCAGCATGGGTAAACCAGCTAGGGATGAATGATGTTGAAGTATTTGGTCATTGTATGTATAGCTGTTTAGGCAAAGAGAGCTATATGACATGAGGTCAGAGATGCTGCTCATGAGTGTAAGATAGTACTCGTTAGCTTATGATAAAACTTGTTAGCCAAAGATAGGACCTATCAATGAAAGATAGGAGTTGTTAGCAAAAGATAGGACCTGTCAATGAAAGATATGAGTTGTTAGCGAAAGATAGGACCTGTCAATGAAAGACAGGAGTTGTTAGCGAAAGATAGGACCTGTCAATGAAAGATAAGAGTTGTTAGCGAAAGATAGGACCTGTCAATAATGAAAGATAAGAGTTGTTAGCGAAAGATAGGACCTGTCAATGAAAGATAGGAGTAGTTAGCGAAAGATAGGACCTGTCAATGAAAGATAGGAGCTTTTAGCGAAAGATAGGACCTGTCAATGAGCGATAAAAGTTGTTAGCTAAAGATAGGAGTTGTTAGCGAAAGACAGGATTTGTTAGTGTAAAAGAGGATTTGTTAGTAAAAGATACAGCTGCCTTCTTGCCTCTATCATATGGTACAATAACGCATCATTTTATAACAGTTTATGATATTTTGGTAGAGTTTTCCCATTCCATGAATATTCAACAGTGACATATATGCAAGTACCTAGTTCAGTTTGCCTGCCAAAGTGTCATCATAAAAAGATGATCGAAAAGAATAATTTTTGATTGATTTCATTCCCAAATGAAGAAGTTTAGTGACAACCTTCACTAAGCCTTCACTTGTCTGTTTGAAGGGAGGCACAATCAGGTGGTATAATATTTAATCACTTCCTTTTCTAGCTGTGAGCGGCTTGTGCTTCTGATAAACGAATCCCTGGTTCGAATCTCCATGCACTACTCGAATTTCTCCTGCTTGCGACGCCAGCGATCAGGCAGATTAGCTTCATCATCCAGTTTATGTAGCGTAGCTGAGAGTCTCTACCTCAAGTCGCACCACAGAAACAGTAGCTGGGAGCAGCATCACTAGTCTTAGTTTGTTAGTGTTATGAATTGAAAATCCGATGGCAATACATGTACTGTATACTCTATAGAAAACCCAGTTTGTTTTTCCTTTTTTCGTCGTTGCTAGTCTTGTTTGACTCTTTTGAGCTTTCTCAAGATTGTCAGATGGACGAACATTTTTTGGAAGTCTTATGCATCACATCCTCTCGCTCGTAGAATTTCAGATTTTTTATCATTGCGCGAAAAATGAATACTTGCTCTGGGATTGATAATGAATTGCAGATCAGACATCATACAATTGAAGTGTAATTTTTACCTGAAGGAATCTTACAGTTGACACCAATCTGAAAACGAACATTTAGAAACTCTCGTGTGGCTGGTCGCTTGGAGACGAAGGCAACTCCAGCTGCAGCTCCGAGTAATCGAGCCATTTCTTACACGGCCAAGAAATTGTTCAAGTTTATTGCGTGGTTAATTCTCAAAGAGTTACCAGTCACCTTACTTGAAAACTTAATGAACTTGAACAATTTCGGAAGCATGGAATATCAGAAAAGATATACTGAGGAACAATGAAATAAGTGAATTTTACGAAGCTTTTCTAGGTAACGTATCTATTACTAATACAACTCATGCTAACTGTAGAGGAAGAAGCAGAATAATTGAGAACACCAAGAGAACAGAATGCTAGGCGTTGAAGGATCAGTTGCAACTATGAAGGCAAAAATGTCTATAAAGAAATATTTCTACTTTGCTTCGCTAGTAAACTAGAAAACAATAACCCTCAGATGATTTCTAAGAAATGATGATTGCAAAAGTATGAAAAAATGGATACTGATTCAGATTCTTGCGTTTTAAATTTGGTTGATTTTACTGCGAGGATTTTGATTCTGCTAAGTTTTAATTGGTTCAACTTATCACTTTAGAGAGATGTTTATAATAATTTTAAATGTTGACAGCCAAAGTGTAACAAATTGTGTTTGAAAACGTGTAATGTTGGTGTTATTCCACTTCATTTATTTATTAAAGATTCGTGTAAAATACTCACTCCTTACTGGAATACTGTCATTCAGACTGTTTATACATAACTGAACAATCCTACTGGCACATGCTTCATTAAAAAATTTCATTCCAGAAGGCTATCCCTTGAAAAATTGTGATTTTAAAAAGTGATCTGCTTGAAAATCATGATTTCAGAAGGTAATCAGTCGCTCGTATCAGAATGATTTTAGTAAGCCATGGAATCTTGATGCAAATGGCGATTTTAGATGGCGATTAACACTTGATGCCACTGTGATTATGGTAAGAAATTACAAGCGTGACGCCAGTTATAACTCAAATTAGAACTTCATAATTGAGGCTAATTGGAGTAATAATAAGCAATTCATGCACAATGCCACGTATAATCAGAATGAGTGATTAATGCTCGATGGCAACTACGTTTGTGGGAATCAAGTAATGATTGATGCAAATTATGAATAAAGTGAGAGATTTACGCTTAATGCCAATTATGATTATATTGAAAACTTGTTCCTTGATGCAATTATGATTATATTGAGAGATTAATGTTTGATATCACTTATGACTATCTTGAAATCAATGCTTGATATCAGTTGCTATTATAGAAAGCGATTTATGCTTGGTACCTACATTGATTATGATAACTTATTTACGCTTGATGCCAACTATCATTATAATCTTATTTCCATTGTCCTCATTTAGAAATGAGAATGATGCAAATACTCGATGTCAATCATTATTGCTGCCAACTACTACTTAAGTGAGCGATATTATTTGAAATACAATTTCGATTCTCACGATTATTTCTATGACACACGATTCTAGGATCAAAAATTACACGGTTGTCATGACACAAATCTTGTCATAAATGTGTTGATTCGATGGCGTGATTCTATTCATGATCACAAATACTCAGTCACTACGAATGAATCTTGCAGAGATCATACAAGAATCTTACCTGATAGTGACGGGATTCTCCAAGCTGCAGTCGAATAATTGCGTCATTAATGAATGATTGTGCCATTAATGAATCTGTGTGTCATTAATTAATAGTTGCGTCATTAATGAATCAGTGTGTCATTAATGAATTATTTCATCATTAATGAATCATTGCATTATTAATGAATCATTGCATCATTAATGAACATTTCAAATTCAAAGGCATTAAAATAACTTAATTTTCATTTGATTTACTGAACGGGCGACAAATTTTTGTATAGCGTTCAGTAGAAAAAACACAAAATTGTCTTTACTAGCTGTTTGTTTGTTAAAACTGACACAGTAACATTTCTTAGCCTGCTCTTAACATTCAAATTTCATGGCAAAACTCAAAAGCATTGATTTGTGGTTTCATTTTCATTGTACTAGTGCTGCTGGGGGGGGGGAGAAATGCATCTTTTGGAAAATATTCAAAATGAACAAAGATTGTAGAAATGCTTGTGCTCTCAAAACTCGTTATTTTTAGCGTCATTATTCGTATAACTCACTGCTTGGGGTGCTTTGTAGGGCATTTCTTCATTATTTTCCAGTTATTTTCGTGATTTTCATTGATGATTTCCTGCCTACATGAATTCTTCAAATCTGAACTTGGGACTTAAATTAGAACAAATAACGAGGCTTGAGTAACTTTTCTGGTGTATGTTTAAATTTTTCACAATATATAGAGATAGAAAGACACAATAAAATGATCAATTGGTGTAAACTCTTCCTGAAAATAGTAAACATATTGTCTCAAACTACACTGTTGCTACTTCAATTATTTTCGCTTATATCTTCCGTGCTCTGCTTATATAGGAATGTAGTTCTCTATTTCATATTACAAAACCTATAGAATTTGTTCATTGTTTTTCTTCCACTCTGTGGCCACCTACGACAGGTTCGACATGTAATTTATTGAAAGCAATAGAAATTAGAACAATCTATAAAAAACCCAGAGGATGCAATAAAAACCTAAAATTCTGGGATGAAACGACAAATTAAAATCATTATCAACCAGAGTTGAATTTATTACGTCGTGTTGAAACACTGTGCACTTATTTCTTCTACTAATTCATCCTCTTGATACTCATGGCTCCCATAAAACAAATTAATTTTAAATTAGTTGTTTTTCAGACTATGAAATAAAAGAAGTTGAATAATAATCAATTGAAAATTTTTAAAAGTACATTTGTCTGCAATAAATTTTAGGGCCAGCCTATCTCTCCACAACAATGTTTACAAGAAAGCAACAATAGTTCCTTTAAAATAGTATTGGATTAGAAATTTTAAATTTTGTTTATGCCTTGTAAGTAAGAAGAAATTGATCATCAAAAATGAAATTAGAAATGAAAGTAATTGTCGTTAGAACATATGTTTTTAAAGCACAGCAAGGTGTGAAAATTTGTCCCATCAGTTAAATCATATTACGATCTTTGCTTGCGCTGAAGTATTTCAACTAAAGATGAAAATGCCCACACTTCAATTATGGGTGTCAGGGGCTGTGAGGAAAATGTAGGACGTTAATCAGTCCCCATAAGTAAAAAATGCTGAAACTTATCGGGTATGAAAGTAACGCAAGTTATTTCGCCTCATTTTTTACAAAGCAGCAGTTTTTCAAACGGCGATATTTTAAAAGACATTGAGCTTAAAAGCAGCTCTTGTTCATTACGCTACGTTTGCTTGTTGCATTATGAAGCATAAGTGAAATATAAATGTCTGAAATATCATGGAAAATCCCCATATTTGAAGACATATAAGACTGAGACAACGAAGACGGCACATAAGACGAAGAACTGAGCGTAAGCTGGTTAGTGAGCGTCAGAGAGAAGATTAGCCTAGGCCTACGGGAGGTCTCAAACTTCACTTACGATGATAAGACGTAGGGCGATTTTTTGAGCTAAAATTTTGGAAAAAAGTGCGTCTTATGTACCGTCAAATACGGTAACTGTCCACTGCCACTGACAGTTTGCCTAGTATTCGGCACACGGTATTGTAGGCTTCACCCGTGTTAAATATCATAGTTTATCCACTTTTTTGACTGAGCGAAATATTACGTAAATGTCTACCAACTTATGAACAAAGCATTCAGAATATCGGACTAAAAGAAACTGTAATAAAACTGGCAAAGAAGAGACTACCAAAGACGAAATTTTTTCGAAAGATGTACTCTTTAACAAAGGAAATTCTCTTCACTGCGAGCTACAACTAACACCATCTATTAAGCTCCAGCCTAGCTAGTCAACAGATACGAAGGCTGAATTTCTTTACAAGTAGATAGATAAAAATGCAAAATTGAAGTTTTACTAAAATAAATAAAAATAGCCCGATGAATGACCAAACAAATAAAATACGTACTGGTGACGCAGAATAACATTTTTTTTAAATACTACCTATTTTATTGAAATTTCAAACATGATGCGCTGGTTAACAACGACAAGTGTTATCAACTTGTCAGAATGACAATTCAACAAAAAGCTTTCAGTCATAATCATTCTTTCGTGAAACTAATTATTTAAACTGCTTTGTTGCTACCGATGCCCCCTCTTTTCTCTCCTCTCTCTCCCCCTGCCCCCTCTTTGAAAGATCAGGACACTAATTTGGTGGTGCAGGAGAAAATAACGTGAATCTTATTTCGAACTTGAATCTCTATATTTCACCAAGAATCAATTTTTATCCTATGTGATGCGAATGGTTATTAAGATATACACATATTACTATTATAAAAACTGCAATTTTCTCACATATTTTGGAACCCGTGTTCATGTCGGATTAGGTGTATTTTTCCTCAAAGAACTACGTAAGTGTTTACAAAATTATCACTTCTTTCTGATTAACATCCCCAAATGGGACGATAATCATGGACAGATGGCGATTGAGTTTCATGATCCATTCCCAACTCCAATTGATCCTTCTAGAACAACAACGACGACGCAATCATCTTCAAAAAAGATCCTCAATTTTTCTTCAGTGCTCCAGGAAGAGTTTTTGATTCAGTTGTCTTGGTGGGGGAAGTTAAGTTGTAAGTTTTATATCAAGGGAGTTTTTGTGACCTTCTTGTAAACTTGAGACTAGACGGAATTATTTCGAAAGTTTGTTTGCATTTACATACAATGTTGGACCTGCTCTATAACTCGTCGATGAAAATATCAACTTACACACTCAATCTTTTAAGACTAACGCATAGAAACTTTTCTCGGTGCTTTGACATAGTGATAGAAGTAGATGCAGAAACGCTCAGAATTAAATGTCTAAACGTGGCTCATATATCATCACAATTTAAATAAATAAACTCACTAGTTCTGCCAATGAATTTGAAAGTTGATATCCTGAATTTATATGTATTATAGTACTGGGACATGAATGCTAATATTTTATGTCAAAAGAATAATTAATAAACATGACATGGTTAAGTTCAACTTGTGTGATGCGGTGTCTCATTGCTGCCAGTAATATTCATTAATAGTTATGTATATTTATATCTCCTTCCAGTTCTTCTTCAACCATTTAATTCTGTTTGTAAGTTTCAGAAGATTTTTTAGAGTGATCGTTACTGCGTTACAAACGTGGATTTACAATTCAACTCAACACAGAGACAGGAAAAACCTGACATTTATACAGAAAAACCCTTGATAGATATATAAACTATTGGGATATGATATTAAAAATAGGTTCAGGATCTAACGAACTGTTCATTTGAAGATGCTTTAATAGCCAGTGTTAGCGATAAGGTGATTTGAGTCACGAAAAGTTATCTATTTTCTAATTTCAACTACTGTTGAATACAACTTACTTTTTTAAACTTTAGCAGGTAAAAGAAGTGTTTAATTTTCAATAAAATTTAATTCATTTGCGTTCCCATAGGGTTATTTTAATACGCTAAATCACTTATTTTCGGATGATGTGTTTAATGTAAGCTAAAATGCACAAGCCACTTGAATGTCATGATGTGGTTTACCTTTTTGTTCTATTCTCACTAACAGAATTTGTAAAATAATAAAAAGTGAAAATATATTTGTAAACAACTACTCTGATCGTAAAGAGAATGAAATGAACGTCACGAGAAGAGGGGGAGACGTCGTGAGGAGAAGGAGAGACGTCACGAAGAGAGGGGGAGACGTCACGAGGAGAGGGGGAGACGTCGTGAGGAGAGGGGGAGACGTCGTGAGGAGAGGAGAGACGTCACAAGGAGAAGGAAAACGTCATGACAAGAGAAGGGAGGGCAAAAGAAACTGCATCTGCTTGCGAAGTTTTGAAGGTTTATGGAACCGAAAAAATGCACAAGTTCTTGCCCAACTTGTTGCTCTACCTCCTGGTACTGACAGATGGAGGTTTGTTGTAAAATAATGTTTTCCATGATGTCCGTACACTACGCTCTTGAAAATACACTTTTAAAATGCATCTTTCGTATATTTTAGAGGTCATTCAGATATGTTCTTTAAAAACGTTTAGTAAAACAGTAAACTGTTATTCTTTATTTTCATTACGTACGATCAGTCTTTTGTGGCATTCTTTATACCTTCATAAGCAAAGTTCAACGAAAATACTTGAGTTGGATACCATTATACTACTAACTAATAGTAGTACTATGTACCACTATAATCTTACTAAAAATTACAACTCAAGACTTACTCACAGAGAATCTTGCTAAGGTGAAAAAAATTCGCTTACTCAGGATTTCCGAGTCGGAATTTGCCAAATTATTTCTGCTTAGCTACAGCACACTCTGTGGTCTCGCCCCTCACGTCATATATTTTCATTAATTTATCATGAGTTTCCGTCTCGAATACCAGAGTAAAAAGACTTTTTTGTGAGTGAACTGAACTGGAAGAGAATGAAGGAATAGCATAGGCAAATAATTTATCCGTCTGGCTTGGACTGTTAAGTCGTGCTCTCACAAAATCTTGAACGAATTTTGTTTCTTCAGTCCTGCATTTTTGCAATGAAGAAATGACAAGCAGCTAATAAAAATATAGGTGAAGGAAGGCTTCGTTTTCAATCAATTCTGAATTGAATTGACCTGTCGATTCTGAAGTCACTTTGCTCGAGTTCGCACAATTTGTTCTTTTCTTTCGCGAATCAAAATACAGAACCAAATAGTTTGATGCCGAAAAAATTTGTATCTGAATTTGTTCCTCGTGTTTATCATCATAGAAAAGAATTTGGCGAACCGAACTACAACAGAATAAACTTTTAGGTTGCGCTGAATTTAAGATTTGAAGAAAATACCTTAAGAAATTTTACCCCAAGGTGAAAATATGAGTTCTGTGAAAGCCATCAGGGATGTCACAAAAATTTTATCGTAATAATCTTGAGAAGAATTTTAAGTTGCAGCTCTGGCACAGCTTTCATCACACCCTGCATCACTGTTATTGGAGTTTTTAATTTTTTGCGTGTATCATATTTATTCCTTTACTTATGAATCTTTTTGTGGGTTGATTCAAGCAATTTGTTGTTATTCCCATTTGTTTTCTAATTATACTCTTTGATGTTTAATATTTTCATTTGTTTATTACTAGATTTATCTGCATATTTATTATTCTTACTTGTCTGTTCATCATATTTACATATATATTTATTACTCATAGTTGTCTGTTTTGCTACATTTAGCACTCTTATTTATCTTTTCCTTAGTATAACAACCATCCACTCTAGCTCCAACAAACCTGCAAAGTTTACCCGCGGTAGCCGGACTGCTTCCGTGTTCACAAGGGAGCGATTTATTGAACTCGACAGCAATAGATAACAATTGACAATTAATCCGTTCTGGGTGACACAGAATCCTAATGCATTCTCGCTCGTTTGATGAATGTGCCACACAAGTATCGAATGTTTATCTGGGGCCATAGCGATGATCGAACCTGTTTGTCCCATAGCAGTCAGGAGTTCTGTTTCGGTGGACATACATGGAAATGCTGCATCGCGATTTGTTCTCCAATTCATCAAATTGCAACTACGCTGTATAGGTAATTCTTCTCATGAATTATGCAAGCGTCCGTACACAAAAAAGTCTAAACATAGGCTATGGGAGATACGTGTATATTAAGAATTGCACGTTGATATCCTTATCTTTATGATCCTCAATCTCTCAATCTAGAACGTGCGACAACTTCACGAAGTTCTCGTGTTTGTTGAGGATGGATATAAAAAAATGTGCTCTAAAGTAACAAAAAATTGATTTATCAATCTACTGCCTGCTGCTCCAATTGTTGCACTAACACATAGTTTGTTTGTAAGATATGTTGCAATCCTTCCTTAATGACTACTAAGTTATTAAGAAAAAAGATAGTTCACTGAGTTTTTAGAAAATCCAACTTTTCAGCGTTAAAAATCAGTCTACTGGAAGTAGGTAATGGTGGTCAAAGGTGTCAGAGAGGAATTACTGGTGTTGTGAGAAGTTATCACTATGAATTTTGCTTGCTGCGACTTATTTTACTTGGAGTTCGTCAGTCAATCTCATAATGTAACAAGTACTTTTTTCAGACTTGAAATTGTATGGAAATCGTAAAAGTGCGAACTAGACTTTCGTTTATTCGTTTTTCTAACAACGAAATAGGATGTAATTGCCGTTTATGCAAATTCTGTCAGTACTGTTAAAGCATTAGAGCAAAATTATTTTCATTTAAAATTATTATTCGATTGGATTGCAACTCCATGGTGTCTGTTGCAAGAAATAATCTACGTTAGAATGTTTTATTAAGAAAATAACATGCTTGCTATAATAACACGAAGTGCATGTCCGTCATAGACATATCCTTTCCATTTGTTTGCAGCCAGCACAAGCCTCCTTCAGAATAAGTCGTTTGTTTCGAGTGAATAATTTGTATTTACTGCAGGTCTTTGCCCTATGCAGTATAAATCCTCAGATCAAAGCAGTCCATAGTAAAGTGGTCAAAGTGTACTTGGAACAGATGTCAGTTACTGACGAGACTTGTGTCTAGTGCAGGTCTCCATTGTCCAGATGTCGTGAGTTTGGATGCAGCAAGTACAGGTGCAGCGGATCTCTGTGTACAAGCACTTCGTTATTCTCAAGCGAGATTGCAATAGAGACCAGCGTAGAGCCTCTCGATGGAAGACTGACTGCTCGAGTGTTCAGTCAAAGCTTCTAGTTTGACGAAGTGAGAGCACAAACGCTATTATTTTTTGTATTTGATCAGGCCAGCTGCTGACAAGTTATTTTTTAATAATGTGTTGTTCTTCAGAAGTTATTCACAGAGGTAATGCAATGCCTCTTTACTGGAGCAGACAAAAACAGCTAAATTACTCTGTCAAATAAGTTTCTTCGGCCTAATTTACATCAAAAAATCAGGTTTTAGCAATCAAAATCATAATCGTATAGCATAAATTTAGCAGAGTAGCTGTAGGAGGGAGAATAATTTTCAAATTCGGAGATCCAACAAGGGAAGAATAGATTTATTAATCAGGCCTAATTAAAATCATATTTAACTTTAAACATACGCCTACAAAAAGAAATTTTTCAATCATGGTTGATTCATTCCTCTTTTGTACGGCATAGTCGCTTAAATTCAGCTGTCACCGTCGCTTAAAAAGTTGTTTGCTTGATTTTAATTAGCATTTGATTTCAGTGTCAACGTGAATAACAATCTGGCTCCCGTTTTTAATAAAAAGGTTAGCTCGTATACCACGTAGAAAAATGGGCTTACTCAAGCTATGACTGTCTCTTGAAAACTTATTGCTTCGCGATTAAAAGTAAGCGCCATTTAGTTTTCTCTAATCATAGTTCATCCTCACATGTGTACTGGATTTCGTTGAAATCATCAGCTCATTTTATCTTCTTTTGAAATAATTGTTAAATTTTTACACTGACCTTTTTTTAGTTTTTACATTGACAAAACAGTACGGCCCGTGCATTTCGAGGTTGGCTTGTACCGGGTTTGTCCAAAATTTTAGACTGGCATTAGACTGGAAATAACCTCTCAAGTTTCTGTGTAGCTTCCATGCTTCATTCCATCAGAGAAGCTGGAATTACTTGCCAGTCATTCCAGAGTTGTGAGCTCTCGAGGAGCCCGCTACTGCCGTCAAAGAGAAAGACCCACTTCCTTATTTTGAAAAACAAAGTATTTTTCAGAAATGCAGAGCATGAGCCGATTGGTGAGCTTGAGTCAACAGATTCTGATATCGTGTTGTTGACTCGGGTAGTTTTTGAGTCTTTAATGAAACAACGATATAAAACGGAACGTCTTAAGATTTTCGATTTCTTTCTCCAACTGCAAACATTGCCGATAGGGCTTTTTCAACTTATAAATCTAATAAAGCGATATAGATTGCTATGAAATAACATAATAAAGCGTTTATCTGGTACCCACAAGCCTATCTTTCGAATAGTTTGAATTCTACTTAAAATTTAAATGACACATGGCAGGCGTCTGCTCAATATACCTCAAGTTACCTGTAATATCAAGTTTCTAAACCTCAGAACAACGAACTCAAGGATAAGGGAGCAGATTTCGGGGCCAAGAAGCTACACGTCTTGTCGAGTTCCGTCTTCTCGTCTGTCGCCGTGCGTCAAGGAATATCAAAGTACGATTTTGTGAGAGCACGCTCGAGGGGATTGCCTGGCAGCGGTCCGGCACTATTGGATACAGAAGCCATCTCTTGGCAATCTGCAGTGCAGTGATCGGAAGCTGCATCAGATTGCTGGAGGGCGGACGATCTAATGGTCATCCTATGAAATCATGATGAATTCCAGAGGACACCGCGAAAGCCTGTGCTCTGGGTGTACCTTATGGAGACCAACTTCTCTGCAGCGATCCGTCATTTAAAATTGAGCAGGAAGGATCAGATCCAACTTGGGCAACTCAGATTTAAATCCGTGTGTCTGGAATCTGTCGTAGAATCAGCATTTCTGCTGAAGTTCGTAATAGCAGAAACTTTTGGCTGCCAGAAAGAAAGAAATTAAATTGAAATTCTGACGTGGAACATAATTCAGAATACTTGTAAGTTTTTTAAATTGAAATGCAAGATATTTTCTGGATTCAAAAGAACTGTTAGGAAGTCGTTGGAAGGTACTCAGTTGAATCAGGAATTACAAAAGGAGAAAAAAAGAGGTGTAAAGAACTATCATACTTTGATGAATATTTGTTTTTATTCATTTGGAATGGCAAAGTGCGAAAATGTTTCAGTTCTCTGAACTTTTTCAGCCGATGAGAAGGATGAATTTTATTTATTTTGAAAGTATTACTCCACCTCAAGCTTATTGTGCATAAAAATTATAAACTAAAATTATATTAAGATTTCTATTCAAGGGTGTCCCGGCAACTACTAAAATTTAAAAATCATTCTGAAGTTTCAATAAGTTAATTGGGATCTGACGCATCTGGCAGAGCATTGAAGCAATTTACTGACTATTGTAAACTTAAAATGAAGATGCTGTGATTAACTCCAGGAAATAAAACTTAAAATGAGCTTGCACATACGAAGTTAATCAGAAAACGTAGTATTTTTCTTTATACGATATATAGAAGCTTTTCTTTATACGATTTCATTGTATACTCGCTGATTTGTTCTGATGCATCGTACTGGTTCTTGTGAAATGTGACAAAAAATCCAACTGGTTTCGCAGCAAAGTTTTCTCTTTTACTCGCGGTGCTTTGATTTTTTTGAACGATTATTTGTGTACCTCTTCCATTGCAATTTAGGGAATTCATTCAGAATGTAGGAACTTTCATGAATTTATTTTTTCAATACCTACGCTTGTAATTATGAATTTAATCGTTGTAACAAATTTGCATCTTCACATGTCTGGTTGCAGACTCGGTCATTTGTTGAATAGACTAAAGAATTATAGAAAACTGCTGTGCCAAACATGTCTTTATGAAAGGAGAACAATCTTTTAATTAGTAAAACGACAGTTTCTCTTTTAATTTTCGTACCAGCTCTTAATTTCTTGTAATTTTCCGAATTGATGAAGGTAAATCGTAAACCCAAAATGTCTACGGAATTCAGGCTACACATTTCCCTTCAACAAGGGAATTTATTGCCCATTATTCTGGATATTTTTTTTTTGTGCATGAGACTGCAGGTTACGAAATGGAAAGAGCGCAAAGCCCAGCTCGTAGCGGAGATCATCTTTGTAAAAGACCTTTGCCCAGAAATCCAAGGGAAGCCGTTGAAGGAACCAGAAACTTTCCGTGATTGTAAAACGACTTTACGTAACCAAGGAAAATGAGCTTAGCATTTATTGACTTGACTTCGCCTGAGTCCAGGAGAGGCTTTTGTAGACTTTGAGGATACAAGTTCACTGTTGTTTGGTGGAAGGGTTTAGTTTTGACCTGCTGAAGTTCATGCAGGCAGAAAACGGAAAGTGAATAAAAAAGGTCATTGAATTATATTTCACTTTGTTACTGCCCCACCGTTGTGGTAAAATAGTTATGGTACATTCATTTTGAAAAACAGCATAAAGTGTAAAAATTGTTAGTGCGTCATTAATAAAAATGCAATCTTTTACTTATCCAAAGTATTCCCTGAGCATGAAACCTACGCTCCGTGCGCTTGCAGGAACATCAATTTTTCATACATAACAAAGATTGACTTTTTGACTCGCAACAGCCTGGAAGCTTAGTCGTTATTGGAAAATCGTAAATATTTTTGGCCAGAGGAATACAAAATCGGGGGTTGAGTGCAGCGTTAAGTTATGAAGTGGCGCACGCACAAATTTTATTTACGATGCAGAATTTCCATGATGTATAGACGAACCTTAGTTATTACTGAATTCAGTTCTCGATATAGTTTAAAAACGTATGTCTCGGTGTAGGGACTGCCAGAAATAAATTTTTTGTTAGTATATAGAGCAATGATGAGAGATTCTCGAAGTTTAATGAAGAGATTGAATTTGGTTCTCTTTTAAGAACGAAAACTGATATGTTCAAAACTGAACGTGCAAAAATCTATTCGTGCAGACAACTTAATAAAGACGCTATGTTTCGACTTGAGTGCGAAGCATCAAGATGAATTTCATTGCAGTAATAATAGACTCACTCAACTGAAGAAAAAACTTGCACACAAAACCATTTATACTAAGATATTTTAGGGACTTAAAAAAACCTAAATATGCTTGAACATTTAAAACAACTAAGATATCGGACAATTCGTAAAAATTATCACATAGGAAGTATGAAACTTAGCCATTGAAATCGATGAAATTGCCTCAAACTATTCTGACGCATGAAACAGAATGTAGCAATGGAAATGGTTATACAGTGATCAAAATTCATACAAAGTGAATGGTAGAAAGTTTCTTAAAAGTATTCACACATACTTTAAGCATTTTTGACCTAGCTCCATTCTCAACGACGATATCTAGCGAAAACAAAGTAGAAAGTATCTGTGATCGATCTAGGTTACTAACAATTGTTTGGTGAAAGAAAAAGATAAACAGGAAGAATTTGTTAGTATGTTTTCTCGTAGGACAAATGCTTTATATTTTACTAAAAGAAGGTTTCAATTTACAAATATAGTCACAATAATTTCAGAAATGGATTTTCACATTAGGATTTTCACAAAAATTCTTAAGTTTGCGGCTGAGGTTTTGTATAATTTTCTATGGCGAAAATTACACAGTAAAATAATACTACTGTTTCAAAATCTGAAGCATGTCAAGTTTACCTTAACCCTGCAGATATAAATACATTAACAATCTATTTTTTCCATTCATGTATTGTTAATAATAGCTATCCAATCATACTGTTGCTTCACGACCAGTTAATGATGTTATGAAAAATATTTGTTGATTTAGAGTGCAGTCCTGATATGTAACTTAATTTAATAAATTATTATTTTACGGAATTCAAGCTGAGAAGTCAGCAAAGGCCATGCAAGTAAATAAACTGACCTTTTCCAAAAACAAATTGAGTTAACAAGCGCTTAATAAGATTTCCTCTCGGATTTAAAGATGTGTTGCCTAAAAGCATGCGATATTCCCTCATCTACAGGATTTTCAAAAAGTTACTGTGCATGTTTTTAAAATCGTTCATTCAATTAAAGGCCAGCAAATAACTGACAGCGGGGTAGTACAAAATAAGAAGAATTCAAACCTGCATATTGATCCTAGAAAGGGTCACTTTCAACATTGTTTTTATAACCATTCATATTTATATCATGTGTTCCGTATAAAAACATGTCTGTCAATAAAAAAGAGCGAGCAGTAACTTTCTAGACCCCCTTTATAACTTAGTGCGCACAACACGCTTTACTGTACGTGTGCTGTACATACCGGACATTTTACCTACATCAAGTTATACTGGGTGTCCAGAACGTTACTGCACACTTTTTTTTATCAACAGAAATGTTTCTACGCGGATCATATGAGATAAATACAAATGGCATTTAAAAACAATATGTAAAGTGACCCTTTCTCTTTCTGAACTCGCTGGTCGGAGTCATTGAACTGGTATGTGAGCTCATACCATGTCCAGTGTTAGACTACATACTTCAAATAGTTCTCCAAACAATAATTAGAAAAAATCTAAATTTCTTGACTCATGTTAAGCAAATTTTAACCTGCTTAGTTTAGACTGTTATTCTAAACTTTAGAATAACAGTGAATATAAGAGTTGGAACCTGTTCTGAATGAAATCTGATCTGAAAGTAGTTGATAGGGGAAATCTTGTTGATTTTCTCATTGGTTTTCTACGCAATTATATTTTTACTTGCTTGAAAACGTGCTTAAAACTAAAAATTCTGATGAATAGTTTTCTTTACTTTCCACTTGAGAGTACGTTAAGTTCAAGTCTAGGTTTCTAAGATCCTTATTAACTGTTTATAAGATTTCATTACCACGACCTCAAACACTAATTACCCGCGCAAATCAGTATCATTACCTACAGTACTGATAAAAATAACAATAATCCCACTCATCATTAGCATATCTTCCATGCTGTTACACACATGTACATTTCACATTTCAGAAGTTGTTATATAACTTGTGGAGATAGTATCCAAGCATGTTTGATTTACATTTAGCTGTCGGAATTTCTTTGTCAGTTAGTAAGTATTTTTTTGAAAGAATGAGATATTAATTTCTTTTAAATTCTCAGACAAAAAGATGAGTTTGCGGCGGTATTATATTCTAATTAAGCCTAGAGTATGAAGTGAATTATTTTTCGCAGTAAAATCTAAACTTGATGTAGGAAAACAGGGTATAGTAACAAGTGTTCTGTTCTTTAGATCTTGTGTTCATTTCGACGCAATGAATGACTGCATGATTAATTAATTGCAAGAACATTATTCTCTCGTAAAAAATCCTCTTGATGTTTGTGTGGTCATTACTGTGAGTGTTAATTAATTTCAAATGAGTGGTTTTTCCTCATAAAACTAAATGGTTTAGAGTTAATAACACATCAGTGAACAATGAGCACGTTTACAGTTTCTGCATTCGTAAAAAAATATCAGTGAATGCAGCCGTTTAAGAGAATTATATATTTCAAAAGTGGTATCCAAATTTCCAATAAAAATAATTCTTATTTCCGTTTGTCAATTTCCATATTATGCATAATTGTCAATATGGTTTGTCGCTTACCAGCAAAGTACAGTTTTGTGCATTGTTCCTAAAAGTATAAGACCCTTACTAACAATTCTCTTTTGCAACAATAATTCTCAGTAGAATTCAATGCTTACAAGTAATTTCCTATTTTACCAGAACTTCCCAGTAGATATTAACGTTTACGAAGGATTTTTTGTTACACGCATCATTTCCACTAAAAATCTACCTCTGCAGGCAATTTCCTGTTTAATCTATCATTCCCAGTAAAATTCAATGGTTACTAATACTTATTCCTTTTACCCATAATTCCCAGTGAAATTTAACACTCGAAAAAGTTCATCGTATTATGTATGTGGCGTTGTGTGCCACATGGGCAAAGATGCTTAAAAACAAGTTTTGAATAATTGCCATACAAATTTTGTAAAACAGAAAATCCCATGACATAGATAGTTATGTACCCATCTATGTGTTCTTGGTCTCATTTTGCAGATTAACTACTAAATCAGACTCGGCTTTGATATTTTTGTACTAAAAAACGGATGTTTGTAGCTGGTGACTTCTTCGCCCATGTGGCACAGGGCGCCTCGTATAATTTCCTGTAGAATTACACGTGTACGACCAGTTCCAGACCTGCGCGTGTGTGCTGGTCTGTTAGGCTGTGCAGGACCTAAAAACATCTCGAAAAACCGAAGCCATGCTCCTATTTGCGTGCTTGTTTATATTTCATTTAATTCTCTTCCTGCAACGGAATTCCAAACACGTAGCAGAATGTCCACAGACGCTCACAATTTTTGTCGCAGTAGTTCATTAATTTTATTTTCTTTCGTCGCAGGACAAGTAAACAGTGAGGCAAGTCACGAGGTGGGGCTCATAAAAAGTCTGAGCTGGGCGAAGGTGGGGCCAGAATTGGAATGTCGTTACGGCTTACTAACTTTATCAGACAGCCTCCCATAACTGAAACCTCGGTACCGTTCTAGCAGATACACAACTTTAAGGTAACCATGGAAATAAATGACAGTTTCAAAAGAATTCAAGACGCTCTCATCAGAATTTTACTTCAAAACAGCTATGAGAACAGGAATTTAGAACATCAGTAGAAGGATATAAGTCCACGACAGACTGATGAAGACACCATAGTTACAGTAGCTTTCAAAAATACACCTGCCCAACAGTTATGGGAATCTATCTCCCAAACTTTCGTGGATAGATAACACTGTTGAATGTTTTTTATAATTGTTCAACTTCAAGACAGTCAGAGCCATAATTTCAGGGTGACATCAGAACACTAATTTGAATGCAGTATTAGAAATTAATGCTTTAAACCATACTTGTGAGCTGATGAGAACAATAGGCAAATTCCACGGAACGATTAAATACTTCAGATTTCCTCGAGCTATTCACCATCTTAGAATTTGTTAGTCAGTTGTTTAAATTGTTTAAGCTGTTTAGCAATTTGCTATTGTGTACCATCTCAAGACGATAAGTACGATAAAAATTTCTTTTGCAATTTTATATGCATTTTTTTCACACACGCATACAGCTTAAAAATTATTGTAGTTGCAAGAAAATTCAGCCCGTCTTAAAACAACATTCCTAGATTATTTTGCACTGGAGCGGAAAAGTACAAAAAAATGTCATTGAAATATTATTTTCTTGACCACTACTGCAGTAACTTCACATCCATGGCTTATGATCTCGTTTTGAGATACTCAAAATTGAGGAAATATTGTTTTATAAAACGACTACAACCAAAAAATTATATTGCTACTCTTTATAAAGCTGAAAAACAATGCGTTTACTCACTGTAATTTTATTGGCATCCCTTGTGCTAATTCCCTGACTCTTGCCAGAGCGTTGCAGCTGTTCAGGGTAGGTGATCTGGTAGTTTACGCTGTCGAGGTGCTCAGCGATGTGCCTGTTGTCCGGGTTCTGCAGTAGCCGTATCACATCGCCTGGAATACAATAGAATATGAAAGAGAATAAGGCAATAGAAACGAGCCGTTTGGCCCATTCTTGGGTTGATACCCAAGTCCCATGCTGGGACTTATCAATATCAGGGTAGCAGCTGATATATGTGTACAATAACATTTCATGGAGTTTTAACTACGCTGAAAATGTTCTCTTTCTTCAGCTCAAGCATCATTTTTGGAGAGAACGAGTCGCTCTAAGGAAGAAGGAGAATGACTTGGTATACAAGGAATGTTATTGATCTACAGCTAGGAGATGTGTAAGGGTCACGGTGGCACAGTCTGACTGGTGAGCCATGAGAGCAAACAGAGGTTGATATCAGATCTAAAAAGTAAAAAATAATCGTCATTCTTTCAAACATGATCAAAAATCGAGAGCGTCGCAGCGTAATTACATCGCTGTATTTAGAACAAACTCTTTTATTTCGACAAGTTAGAACAAACATTTGCTTTCTGTGTTGCACACCGGATCGTACTTTAGATTTAAAGTTATTAATGATAATGTGAATTAAGAAATCAAGTTGGATGTTTTGGCTGGACGGAATTGCGTAGATATTACTTATTTACGTGAATATTTGTGGATGATGTGTCTGCTTTTCAAGCATTAATCTGTTAATTTCAAGTTAAAATTCTTGTAAATGCACACACATAATTTATGATTTTTGATAACAGAGAAAACCAAAAGAAACTAATCTCAACTCTGGCATGTGGTGCTCTTTTATCAGACAGTGATTTCTAAGATTAGGCTCTGCCAGAATACTGGTAATTTTGAGTTTTATTCTTGAAATATTTTAAAAATAAAACCTACTCTTTATACTTTGATAAGTCTTTTTCTCTCCTGGTAATCAATAAATAGTTTATTTTTTACTTACATTCTTTCACGTGTTTTCTTCATTGCTCAGACTTAAAAATAATGAAAATTATATAATTTTTAATCTCAGGGGCATTATCGTTGCTTTTATATTTTTAACATATCTGTGCATGAAGTTTTAACAAATAAATTCTGATTGAATTTTTATTTAATGTATGCTCGTTTGTGTTGCCCTTGCACATGTAGCGTCCTCCAGGACGTAAAATTCAAGCCGTGATATGCAGATAACTTTCATCTAGAAAATATTTACACTGAGTAAGTATTGAAATAATGACCGTGCCACATCAGGTTTTGGTGCCTCTGAGTTTTTTCTTAATTTTATATAAGATGTAAGCTAATTATCCAGCCGTAAATTAATATTTACTTCTCACATCTTAAAAATGGAAATGTGCTTTATTTGAACATAAACAGTGATACATTTCCGACAAACGACGAATGTTAGAAACGCGAAGCAAGCGATTTTTTGAATTCCAGTCTTTTTAAGCAAAATGTCAAAAATTCACAGAAGATTCGCCACATAAATTCATTGATCGATGTCTTTCGAGACGTACTCTGGAATTGAACATAGTGAACGTGTCATCATCTTCACAAAACAAATACAATTTCACCGAAGATTCACCACATAAATTTATTGGTTGATCTCTTTCGAGACTCGTACTCTGGAACTGAACATGGCGAGTTCCATCATCCTCACAAATGAACACGACAGCTGTTGGTAGCGGTAGCTCTACATGGCTGTGACCGGCGGCAGAACACAACACAGGGTCCTGTTCGGGTGGTCCGTCAATCGTGTAAAACAATTCAAAAAGAGACATTTGAAGTAAAAATTTACGTGATTCTTCCGTGTTTCTCTTTAATAACTGAGATAATTCAATTTTAACACTTTAAAATTGATTTTTACTCATATTTCTATTCAAAAAGAGCAGCAAAAAAAATGGAGTACCTACATGACATTCAACGGTGATGTTGATTATAAAACTTTTCAAAGTTTATGTTCTGCTCTTCCGTTAGAATACTCAATAGAAAGCGCTTTATCTGATAATAATCTTAAGGATAAATCCTTTGGTAAATCCTTTGAGGAAGAAAACCATTTTCTCACTAAAAGACATACGTTGCTTTCTAAAGGCGTGAAGATGCTTGTATTAAATATCAAGGCCTGTCTTTTGTATACCAGCGATATTTTTATTTCAAAAGTGTTTACTTATGTTGGAAGTATGTAAACTCAATTATATAATACTTTTATCAAAACAGGTAGAAGAGAAAAAATTGCCTGTTTTTAATAGGAAGGTTGTACTGGAATAAATTTTTCGCTAATTCGTGTATGTGTGCTGTAACGTTATGGAATACAGTAGATACGAAAATTTTATCACCTCACTGACACTTGTTACTTGCAGTGCTATGGTTCCGTTTGTCTTCAAATTAGTTTAATGAAACATTGTGTGGAATACTCGACAGCACAAGGAAAATTATGTATGTGTAGATTTGTTCTTGCTAACATGGCTGAGATTACATAACAATAGATCCCTACTTTATTCATTTGGTCATTACCTTCCATTCACCATTTCGTTTCCTTTAACAAAGTCTCACTCTGAAAGTCAACAACCCAAATCCAAACACCATCAGCAACCTCGCCAAGGCATATTTGTATTTCGTATTTGCTACGAAAATTTTCTCTTTGCTCTCACAGTGTTGGTCTCTGTGGCTGAGCCTCAGCAGTTCTTCGTGCAGCCAAAAGAAGCTCCGTAAATCATCAAGTGGATTTCTATGGAAAACTAACGGCCGACTTTCTTCTGTCGACAGGAATCTATTAGGAAAGAACCACAGGCTCTCCCAGCCCTAAAATGGGACCCAAGTACTCAGCCAGCTCACTGGCTAAGGTTGGGATCTATCCGGCGATCATAAAAGACCTTTCTTTATTTTGTTTTGCGACAATAATTGTTTTGTGACAATATCTAATTCATGAATTAATAATCTACCTTAGAACCCCGCCTCTCTTCGCATTCAGAGGAGGTAGGCGTGTCAGATTATCTTTAGAAGAATACAAACATTCAAACATATCGAGCTTTGCAAATCGGAGCGTCAATAAATGTGACATCTGCTCTTTAGAAGCATTTTGCTTTGGTTTACTTTTTCCCTGCTGCGGCATCTTGGCAGGGACACATTTTCCTTGCACTGAGACACCAAAAGAAAATGGGCCAGACTCGGCTCATCAGAGATACTTAAGAGCTTTTTCATTCTTCCAATTATATCAATTTGCTTTATATGTTTATAATGTTCTAGGAGGTATATTTATGTACTAACTACGGACATACCACTGCCAATATAGCGTAACTTTCTTACCAGGATCACTCCAATCTCGATCTATCTGCTGTGTGTAATATTTTTTCTTTCAGCCTCATCACTGAACAAGGCTCAAAAATTCACTCAATATTAAAATTCAAAATATTAGACACCAGTTTCTTTTGTATTTTCTTTGTTTCAGGAGCATTTTTTTCCGACAGTGATCTTTGGGCTGCTTTCATTTTTAAACAAGCCTCGTATTGATGTCACTCGTAATATTTAAATAATGTCAAAATTAAATAATTTTTTTTTGCAAATAACATCACAATAACAAAAATGAACAGCCGTGTGAAAGCTTTTAGATAGAAAAGATTACTAACAGCAGCTTTTATCAGTTTATCTTTTACTTTCGGATAAATAAATTCAACTGATAATCAGTGATGGAACACAGAACTCTAACAAAGGTACCTTAATTATCCAGATAATTTTCAATAATTTATAATTTTGATAATGAATATTTTCGAACATATCAAATTATTTATAATATATTCATGAATTGTGCAAATCTATACTAGCAAATACCTGCATTGCTTGAAAAAGATTGTAAATTCTATATCATCAGTTTCTCTCTCCCCAACTTTGCGTAATCACGTTGTATGTAGATACATAAATTAAACATAAGTACTAATTTAAAAAGACTATTTTGTATCAGCTTATAAATAGTAAAAGCAAACGAACTGATTATTTTGTGGTTTTGTGCAGTAGAACCTTGTAACTGACTCGCTATCTATTGTCTTCATTAAAATCTGACTTTATTGTCGTGTAAAAAACTTTATCCAAGAATAAAATGTCTTTGAAAAACTGTGTGCATGCGTCTATTATGTACGAGTCTGTTATCTTTAAGAAGACGGTATCTTTAGTGGGTCGTTGCACTAATCTAATATCTTTGTTTATTAATCGCGAAACATAAATTTAAAAAAATTTCAAATAATCATTCATTCATTCCACATTTTTATGATTCTGATTTAGCAAGAAATTAAATAGTAATGAAAGCGTATGCGTATGAAAAATTATTTGCATGTGAAATCGAGAAATATAATGTATGTGTATGTACGAGTATGTGCATACGTATTTCATAATGATGATGGGAGTCATCTTCTGTAAATTCATTAACTTTCCTGTGAGTGGGGTTGAAGAATACGTAACAATATTAGGTGTATAAATGAACATGCTTTTTCTATTTTTGATGTGCTGAAAACAAAAGTGTAACTGCAAGTACTTAACTCCTATTGAAGATTGAAATCATAACTTTCATATAAATGACATTAATATATGATATTGAAAATTTTTCATTCCACTCAAATCTTTGTAAACCAAAATTTAGAGTCAAAATACAGTAAACTGTTTAGTTTATCCTCACGGTTGTGTACAAGTCATACATGTACAAAAAAGCACACGTTTCTACTAATACAGAACATGGAATGTATTCTCACTAAACTTCATTTGAACGTTCAGAGTAGTTTTTGATCAATTTAATCAGGTATTAGTCGAGCCGATGCGTGGATAAAAATTATGTAGATACATGAATGGTGGTTTTGTAAATTATTAAGAAGTAAAACATAAACAGTATATACACCAGTATATAAACAGCTACAGATCCGACTACACATACACAGTTTATTTCTTATTACTCACAGCAGACTCGATTGATCAAAAATTGTAAATTCCATCCCATATATGGAAAAAATTCTTTCATTAGTAAGCTGTGGATGTGAAAGAGACTTTATGGAAATTGTTCCTAGCACTCGTCGTGCTCCAAACATGCATACTTTACGTTGCGCTTCACCAGTTTTGAAGCCATTTAACTAGTCTAAAAGTCTCTGAGGTTGACGTCTTTCACATTCTCAAAGCTTGTGACTTGAGTATACCAAATGCCTTTAGCGATTAGCAGATTAATTACCTCTAAGCAAGGCCTAAATCTGAGTTCCAGAAAGTTTTACTTAAGCATTTGGGGCCCACGTTTTTACAGACACAAAGTCTAGGCGTTCAATTTTGGCATCGAGTGCAAAGAGAACGTTTAAATTCAAACACTTTTAGAATTTTCGCTGGATTGTCATCGCTAGTTTGAGGGCGGCAAAACATGAAGCTGAAAACTTTGCCATGGCAAGATCAGAAGAAGCCTGTTAACTTTCAGTATTATGTGATGGATATCGGAGGATTCTTGGACAAAAGACTGCACTTTTGAATACTACTTTGAACACTCGAACCCCGTAACTGTTCATGTGACTTCTAATTTGGTACCAAGAATAAGAGATTTCAATGGTAATTTGAAGAGTTGGTGAGTGCTTGAACTAAAGACAAGAACAAATATCTCCTGCTGTTAAAATGCAAACGTGTTTGCATTTTAGAAGCTTAAGAGCTATAAAAAAATAAAACCGATTAGTGCATTATTCATCAAAATATGATGTTTCTGATTGGTTTATTATTGCGATTTAACGATACGATTTCAGGAACATGTATAACAATACAAAATAATATGAACAACAGCAACACATTTCACAAGGAGAGATAAAAAATAATTTCTACATCACAAACTTTCATCAGTTCATTTGTAAGGACACTAAATTATTTTCCCATGTAAATAGTGTTTCCTAGAGCTTCATTTCAAAAGATAAAGCAGTTCACATACAAGGAGATTGAATTGAGAATAACCTCGTCATCTTGTGCGTGTAATCAAGAAAAAAGTTTGACGTTAAATAGTAAACATGTTTATCTATTTATGATCTAAACTACGTTTGCTAAGAATCTCCGCAGTGTTTTACATTCACAATAAACTTAGAAAGTATTCGTAATAAGAGCTAACTTATTCCAGCCATACTTCACCACGAGCACCTCTAGTGTGAGTGAAGTTTCTGAAAGAGCCCTTCTCTGCAGTCGAGGGCTGTTTCTGCAGCTCCACAGCAATTGAGTTTTACAAGTTGTTGCTAATTTTAATGAGAGAAGTTGTTAAGAGGCAAGAACTCTAATTCCGAGAGCTGAAACTTGATGCTGATTCGTGGATGTATCATATTTTATACCTGAGCCACGAGTTATCCAAGTTGTCACTTCAATGTGCAACCATCAGTCACGAAATAAGTTTTTCTAGAAAAATGCATTCATTTGTACGCCACTGTCGTTTCATCAAGTGAGCACTAAAGTATATATTTTATTATATGCTGGTATTTCCGTGATGGATTAGGCTATCAAAATAAGCGGCTCATCATTTTTACGCATACCCATCATCATGGTTACTTTTTATACTTTTGGCAAACTTTTTTCTGTTACTTCCAGTACATTTGTATTTCTAGCCCAATCACTCGTTGTCGTACGTTCGCATAAGTTTTACTAATCATACGAACCTTCCAAAAAAGGCTTTTTATTATTACTTCTGAAATTTACGACATGGAACTTGGGTATCGACCCAAGAATGGGCCAAACAGCTCGTTCCTATTGCCTTATTCTATTCTAAATAGAGCTTCTTTCAAAGTTCCTTCTGACTACAATCTTTATTATAATTCTAAAAGTTTACAGAATGGCAAAAAAACAACGTTCGAATAATAAAACTCCTGCATATTTACAAATTAAACCTGCATTTCATAAAAACATCGATATTTTTTTCTCTCAAATTATTCAATGGAAATTTTGTGTGAAGTATTGGAATATTCGTGCTGGGCTTTCATTATGCGACGATTTTGTGTATGATAAACATGGGATTTTGTTGTGCACTTTGAGCTAAATTCACGTCATCATACGAGTATGTGTAATTGTGTATGCATATTTTTTGTATGAATAGTGTCCGAATTCAGCTTCCATAATATTTTTCGTATTTCATCATAGTGAATAATTCTTTTGTGTCATTTTTGCCTAATGCTGATGCAAGCGACGTGGAAATTTTACCTTGTCATAGCTGGATGTTGTTTTTATTAAAATGATCAGTAATATTTTGGATTATAAACTTGCCGTGGGGTAATATCACAATTGGAAAAAGTATGTCATATATGACGCAATATTTAAAAATCAATACCAATTTGATCAACAGTATCATAAAAAAGATCGGGTTCTAAATTTAAGTGCTCTTGCGGCGACTGAAAGACGAACTTCAGAAGCTTGCTATAGGGAATGCAAAATGTACTCAATTATTGAATCTATTTTCGGTATCGGAGATAATACATAGTAACTGTAATTACTGGCACGCATGCCACTTTTTGTAGAAGGAGTAACACTTGCATACTAAAGGTAGCTCTGAATTTAATTATGTCCAATTAAATCTTAGTAAGATACTGATTTTGTATTCAACGATCCTGAGTTCTGTCTGGTTTGTGTGCACGAGATTCTCTGATAAATAAATCCAATGCTGGTTTCCAAACTGAATATGAACTTGAGAAAGAACCACACACTGAAATATTCCTTCTCGAGGCTCTACTGATTTATTCCGTAAAGTTAATCAATTTTTTAATCAATTTTCATCATTGATTTTTTATTGATTTATCGATCGATTTTTATATATCTGCTAATAAAATGGAAGGAGTCCTACTGGCAATTCAATTAGAGTACAAATATTACCAGAGCGAGAGTGCTGGCAGGACTCTCCACCAGAAACCTTCTCACAAGAACCTTAGGAACGCTCGCACGAATTCTTTCATTGACGTGGATTTTCTCAACAATAAAATGCTCTCCTGAGTGACGGCTATCCAATCCCAACTGACCCTCGTCGCCGACTTGATGGCCTCTGACATCTTGTAAGAAACTTTTTTTTTGAGCCTTTGCTTGCTCTGCAGTTCATGGAGTGGCATCCTTCAAATAATCTTCAAATATCATACATGCTTAGTGAAGTTGTACCTCAGAAGTGATACTTATTTTAAACTTTTTGTATTGCACTTATGCAATTGTTTTCTGTTTTCAATATTCAATACTCCCTCCGGTCTGACATTGCTGGTGCACAAGCCGAAAACAGTCCTAAGTTTTAGTGTCTCAGTTTTGTTATTTTTTGTTTGCACATTGTCAATTCAATGTATTCCAGTGATATGTGAAATGTATGACTAAGTTAACATGTATTTTATTCGAATCAAACCTTTCGTATTGGTTTATACTATTTCCGGACCAACTTGAAAATTGATATGCACCAACAATTTTGGACCGAAGGGAGTACATTTTGCGTAGGTCTTGCTGGCCACGTTCATAGCCAAGTTCAGAATAACATTGGATCACTCATACATATTTATATTATCTATATTATATGATAAAAGTTTGCTTGCATTCATTAATAAATATATTTCCTGTCCTCGCTGGTGCATGAGAAACGGCAAATAAATTCCAAACAAGTCATTAACAAGGAGCTGAAATAAATTACGTATCTTAGGTATAGGATTGACTTCCCCAAAGGAACGGGTATACATGTATTATTAGCATTGTATTCTGGTTAAACAGCTACTATACTACTATAAAATACGTATTTTTTGTGATTAACTTTTTTCTCTTCCAGAGTTGAAATTTCTTCGGAAAGGTGGCGTTGACGTCGAACGCAGGAAAGAAATCCATTAAAAAACATGTGAGTTTTTTCACTTGTTCGTCTACTGGTGTAGAAAAGTTATCTTGACGTTTAATTGCCATCTCAAGTAATATTTGCTTGCTACCTGAAATTATAATTATTTTCTACCTGAAGTAGTTTTCACATTTTTTTTCGGTTCAAGTATCACAATGGCCTCCAGTCTTTACAATTAGTTATTTTTTGCAATATAGTGCATAATTTTAGTTTACTATAAACGTACGTTAACGACATTAATCTATATATGAACTTATTTCGTTTAAAAAGGTTTTATTGCACGGGCTTATTGCTTTTTTGATGTTAAATTCATCATCAATAGTAAACTCTAAAGCCAGCGCTCCAGATATGGGCTTACGTAATTATGAATCCTTTTTGTCCTCTTGAGTTCTAAACAGCAGTCTGTCATACGTTTAAAATACATAGTTGAATGGTTTCAACGAAAAAACACAATTCATATCTTTCTGCTTCTACCATAAGCATTTTCCCCTATCTGAAAGAAATGGTCGATTATAAAAAGAGTTACTCAAAAGAGACCGCCTAGTACCCGACCTAACAGAATCTTGCTATTGTGTTGAGATTGTAGTGTTGATGATAATTGTTTCTACGACTTGAAAAGCTCTTGCAAATTCTTTGGACTATAGGGATTAAGCAACTCTTACGTGTCGTTATTACTGACGTTTTAAAACCTGCATCCCCCACAATGACGATTTGTATGACTACGAGTAGTTTTGCGGTTAAAAATTTAATAACATTGCAAATAATGATAAGTAAAGTACTAGTTGAATCTGTAGAGCTCACGTGTATATTACTTTGACTATGTGCTACGATTATCGTTGTATAATAGTTAGCAGTGTTAATCTCACGTGTTAAAGGAACAGCATGACAGAGATGCTGAAGGTGTCTGCTAAATCCTAAGTACTGTGTCACAACACTGCTAAGCTAAGTTTCCAGTGCTGAGCCCAGGCCTACAAGCTCTTTTACCTTACAGGCGTGCACTACTGAGCCTCCTGTGCTAAGCCTCCGGTTGTAAGCCTCAAGTATCAAGGCCCAGTGCTAAGCCCAGTCCTACTAGCACACACTGCTAAGCCGCCCAATGATAGGAAGGTGACGACAAATGTTCACCACGCTCAGGATCGTCGCCTGAACAGAGAATGGCGTCTATTGTTGCGGAGCCCTTATCTCGATGCCGGCCCGGGCCATAAATCTACTCCCGAGAAGAATACTTGGATTCTATTGCACCAGAAACCCAACGATGGATTTAAAAAGAAGAATTGAATTGGGCCATCGAACGAGAGATAGATGCCCTGATTTTGACGGCTCGCTCTCATTGGATTGCCGGTCTATTCGAGCACCGTAGTCCGCTAGTGCGGCTCCCAACCACAGCAAAGTATGTTGCAACAATTTCTCTCTGAATTTTATCAGATCTACAGGAATTTGGAATGGATTTTACTCGAGTTAAGAATGGTATTCAGATTAGCTTAGAGACAGAATTTTATGCAAAAATGGATCAGTGTGAAGCAGGTGTATGCAAGATGGCATGAGTGAAGCAAGAAATTATTTGTGTCGATGATTTTCTCTCAATCTGAGCAATAATTTTCTTGAAAGCGTTCCCAAAATTTAAAAATTCTGTTGACTCCGACAATGTGACTCACGTGGGGTACGAAATTCCCAGAAGGAAGGCTATTTGTAATTAAGAAAAAAGTACAAAAATTAAGGAATCCAACCTGGATTCCTTAATTGCAAGACTGAGAATATGTGCCAGGTTCTGCTTGTAGGCCTTCCACTTGAGACATTTTCTCAGAATTACCCAGATGGTTACATAGCGTAAACCCATGTTTGCAGCATGCCTGGTGTAGGATTTTGGCTTATATACGAATAAATTCTTTACTGTCTCCATGTTCTGTGATGTTATTTACAAACAAATTACTTACCAGTGGAGACCTGAGGCCAAACTGAATATGTTTGGCAAAATTTCTTCAGCACTTTGTTAAATGCAGGAATATTTGATCCATGACGTGGTTGATTGAGGAAAAATTCCATCCTGATTGCCCTTTGGATCTGACTGATATTCTGGAGCTGCACGAATCTAAAGACCATAAATGATGTCTGTCGTTCAGTAAATGGAGAATTTTCTTAGAAATGATGACTAGGGCTGCGTACTTAGGCCATTTTTGAGGATGACTCTTTCCTGATGAAACAATATGATCTGTAAAAATTTATGCAATTTTATACATACGTATATGTAAAACCTCTGGGTATCATAGATATTCTTGTTTCATTTCATATAGCGATTAAATATTTGTTACAAAGTATTGCTTTTATATCACTATCTGTATATCATACAATAGTAATGGCATTTAATCATTATTGGTACCAGAAATGATATGATTATTTTTTACTCTCGCACGAAGGTACAAAAAGATTGCTTAAACGCAATGTGATTGCACAGTTTTGGAATTTTTTCAAACTTGTTTCACAAATTCGTCACTTGTGTGATACTCCGTATGGAAAAAATGCTTGTGTCAAACATAAATAGAACACTCAACACTTCTGTTCTCAATTTTCAAGATTTCGAAAAAATAAAAGCAAAAAGGTGGACCATGCTTTGAAAAATTCATATGAAAACTTTCCCATAAATAAATGTGCTTTCGAACTCGCGATGCAAAGTATCAACAAATACTGTTGTACATGAAATTCATTTAACATTTTAGTTAATTTCAATTTGATGACATATGCAGTTTAATTCATCGTTTCCATGACGTATTGCAAATTTTGTTTCGTTTGACTATACAAATAGTAAGTAAATATCCTTTCTCCACATGCGCGCGTAGTAACACATATGAGTGCAAAAGTAACTTGACATGCAATTCAAGTATATGTATTGATTCAATTAAGAGTTTTCTTATGAGTACCTTATTCATTTCAGTGACTGAATATACCACGTGCAGGCAATTAAACACACCAAAATTGTGAAGCATTTCATAGATCAATAATGAAGTGTTAACGTGATCAGAAATTCTAAAACAACGCTGCAAAACTCGAGTCCGCTTTCATGACAACTTTTGCACTGCTTTTGCCGTAGTTCTTTTGTGCACTGAAGCTGAGCTCTATTTTTCTCTTTTTTAAGCATTTCAAGAAGGGATCAGAGGTAGTTCTTGATTACTATTTCGTCGACCTAATTTAGATGGGGAGCGTTGAAAGAAAACTTGCCGGTCTTTGAAATGAATGAGTTTTGATAGCACAGAAGCTACCAACACGAGTCTTGCTCACAGTCTTCATCAGCTTCTGAATGTCTTGCTTGGTTTTGTGACGTAAATTGTTCATTTACTTCTAGGAATTACTGATTATATAATGTTGCTTAATATTGTCACTTATATTTCCTGTTCCTGTTTTCCTGACGTGCATTATATGTTTCTTACAGGTTTAATTATATCTCATATATACTGCGACATATGTTTCACGTTATTTTAATAACTGTTAGCACGGTTTTCCAGGTATCTGAGATGAATGAAGGATTACATTCTAATTATTGCTACGCTTATGGACCATATCTGCAATTTTTGAACACCATCTCCTGCCAATACCTGCCTACTGTTCTATTGGCATCAGTTTTCGTTACTATTTAGATATTTATTCTCTTTTCTATTCATTGCTTAGTTTTGGATGTGAATCAATTTACGAATAACAATTTATGCGGATAGCTTTTGTTTGTGTTCAATGTACAACACCACATTTTTAAGCTCATTCTTATTTATCACAGTTTCTTTTTCTGTGCCGTAGAGAAATTTCTTTCAGATAAATTATTCCATTGTTTTTTCACTTTGTAATATCCGTTAACTTCACTCATTTTTACACTCATCAAGAAGCACCAATTTTTTATATAATTGAAATATCTGACAATTGAAGGGTTAATAGATTTAGGGCTTTGTTAAAATTCTAGCGCTAATTCTCAGGTTCACAAAAACAAGCTATCGTGTCAGATTTCCTGTCCCATGCTGTCTCTTCTTCGTGTCTATCTAACGAGTTTATTATTGGTGTTGCTAATACAACATAATTAAGACATTTATAAACATATAATATTTACTTCTGCTTAAAATCAACGGATACAGGCTCGTATAAGGATGTATACATGCTCCTAAAATCATGTATACATGCGTATACAATCATGTATACATGCTCCTACAATTATGTGTACATGTGTATACATAAAAGAGCGTGTACAAACAGTTGAATTAAGTATAAATTCTTGCTCGAGTTTAACTGTGATAAATCAGTGCTGATGAATATAAAGTACAGGGCATGGTAGCTATCTTTGAACCGTCATTTCTCACGCATATTGCAACCAATATTTGCACTGGAATTGCAATCGGTATTTCTCATTTATATTGCAACCCATATATGCCGTGGAATCGTAATTTAAAGCTTTATTGCACGCATTCACGATAGCTTCGCTCAAACACTATTAGCTGATTTAATGCTAAATCGATATGGCTGTGAAAATAGTACCGATATGATTTTTAAATGTGTAACGGGAAGAATGGCGCAGATATGAAAAACTAGGAGTGTTGAAGGACTTAGAAGCATCAGTCTTTGTAGCTAAAGGTACTAGCGTGTGTTTGCACGCTGTGTGTTACAATGTCTGCTTACAGTTTCAATAAGCCGAGAATACGACTGACATTCATAACAAACAACACTAAATTCCTTGCTGCTTTCTTTAGTAGAGCAAGAAATAAGATAATTTAGAAGTAAAACTATGTAGCCTCATGTTTAAGTTTGTCCTAGACGTATTTTCCAATTATGCTCAATAAAAAAGCACTGCCAGGGATCTTTCCTTTCCTAAAGCATTCTGCCGATGACGGAAGCTATTCGTACAAAGAATTTTAATTGCGTGCGTAAAAATACAATGTGTGTTTTACATACAGAGCGATGTTGATAACATTTTGTTTATAATAATTCCCATATATGTTGATAATATTGTACATTTTGTTGATAATAATGACCATATATGTTGATAGTATTGTATATTTTCTTGATAATAATGCCCACATATGTCGATGATATATATATATATATATATACATATATAAATGTTGATAATATTATCATATGATTCATAATACATAATAATAATATATTGATAAAATTTTTAATGCCAATGATAATATTATCAACATATTATATATATATATATATATATANNNATATATATATATATATATATATATATATTATGTGCTGAAAATATGAAAGATAATATTGTACATTCATTTTGATCATACTGATCAACATTTATATCAAAGTTATCGCAGAGGGCGCATATGTTTTCTGTATCTTATGAGGATATGTAGATTTCTAGTGAATTTATCTATTAATATTATCCAAATTTTTATTTATGAATATGAACTTTTTTCTCAATATTGTCTGTCACATTATTAACCTTGGCAGTGACGTTGAACTAAACTTTTATTGAACTTTCCTTGCATTAGAGCATTTATTTAATGGATCATTGAAAAGAGAGTTAATTAAAGTCAAACTTTGTCTCACCTTCGTAGTTATTTAGAAAACTCATGACTGGGGACATTGTAATGAATATTTTTTACTGCTTTTTCATGGCATATTCATTCGATCAGTTTATCTTAAACTTGCTTTAAGTTCACATTTAAGAATTTTCTTCATTCAGTAGGTAAATCTGTGAGGACAAGTTTTAAGTTTTAACAAAGTACAATGTGAAGGAACTGAGACAATACTGATGACATCTAGGATAGTATGTATGATAAATTCTTCCTCTATTTAATGGTTAACACTTGATTAAACATCCGAAGCCACTAGTGTCTGAAGTTTTTCTTTTCATTTTGTATGCTCGCATTTCTTTCTTCAGACAACCGTTTTTTCTCGAAAACTACCAAAATTCAGTGTGAAATCGAATTACAATTTCTAAGATAATTGATTTCTCACATGAAACTTCGCGCTGAATACCAAAAAAATGTTGTATGAATTTTTAAATATGTGAAAATAGCGCTGAGAAGAAAGTGTGCAACGTTTATAATTCTTCTGAACGTGTACAGGCAGCCTACTCAGTTATTGTAATTTCTTTTATTCTTCTGACAATAACGTTTGTTTTTCTGCCTTTCAATTAGTGAAAAGGGAATGTATACATCTGCTGTAGCTCATGTGCACAGTAGCACTTTGGAAGAAGCGTAACCAACCTGCAGGACGACGCTTGAACGTGTCTTATCCAGTCTTCTAAATCTTACGGGGAAGCCTCGGCTTTAGCGGTTTGACGTAAACAATGATATTAAGAAATCCCTCTGACTCCAAGCGAGGGTTTTAGAATTTCTTGAAAAGAACTCGGTTTTGAACAGTGGCGAGATCACAAACACATGTATACATATGTATGTACCTATTGTGCATGAAAAATGGGAGAAAATAAATCTACGGATCTAACAGCGAACATTTAACTCACTTCCACAATGACAATTAATAAAATGTCTTAATGGATTTGTTCTATTATACTCGGTGATTATCAAAGTTTTCAACCTTATCGTTGTTGTGTGTTTCAGGTAACGTGATGATGAAAAAGTATAGGTACTATTAAATGAAGCCGGAAAAATGGCTGCTCCTTACAAGAAGACACAATGTTTATCATGGTTTATTGAAGCAAAATCGGAGAACTCTGGCCTTTTAACGGAATATGTGACACGACAACTAGATGACCATCACCCAATATTATTTTCCATTAAGATGGGCCCACTAAATTGGGGACTGCGTGTTCGTCAGTTCTTCAGTCAAAAATTTAGAAATCGATGAATTTGTTCACCAAATATCACCCGTGGACTTCTTTTTATTAGGTTATATCAGAGATATCCTGCATATAATAAGAATACAGGACTTTAATCACCAGAAGAATGGAAATACTGATGCCATTGTCACCAGTGATGTGATGGTACAGCAAACATGGAAAAAAATTTAAATCAAGTTCTGTCGTGATGAACTCCGTGCAACTAATGGTGCGAACATACAATTGAATTGGAAAAATATAATGTTCAGAATTTAATTCTTATTTTCGAGTAACTTTTACATATATATTTTTCATATATTTTTTGCAATACATTTATTACATCGTAAAGAGACTTTATGGACACCTCGTACATCCCTAGATAAGAGTTAAATATCATTCATGTATTATTCGCATTATTCTTATCATCAAATTGGCAATTACTGTTGATTATCATAGAAGAAACTAAAACATAATTATTTTAGTCATATATATTTATAATAATTATGTGTATGTATGTACATCATCCAGTGGATAGCTTAATTACTTAAATGTTCGTCGTTAAATCCGTAGATTTTAGATACTCTCAGATCATGATATTAGGTACACATGTTTTTCTCATTTTAATTTGTACTCTTGTCCTAAATTTGATATTATCATCTTGATACTATGCTCTATATCATTCTCTAGTTCATGAGCTAGCAGCACAATTTTTTTGAAATTCCAGAAGCACAATTTCCTTCAGAAAACAAATTTGAAGCACCTTAATAGCCCTGAGGTCAAAAAACTCTGCGCTATTTGCCGTAGACAGAAAACTTCCCTTAATCATTAAAAATATTCCTACGGTCAATTTTTCTGTAACCATAAACTGTTTTGAGAGTCAGGTCGCTGGCAGAAAACTGCGAAACATTGGCTCCTACAATCTACTCAGGAGTTTTGATCTGAACGCTGCCTACTTAGGCGCATTACTTAGTGGTAAAAATTTGTAGTTGTACTCTCTTTGTATTTAATAGAACGTTTCAAAAAGCCTCGGGGCCATGGAAGTCTAAGGAATAAGGCAGCTACCCAGAGGGTTGCTTCAAAGTTAATTAGCTTCAAGGAGACGGGATAAGACGCCATTCCTCAGATCCTGTAAAGCTTTCAATTAAAGCAAAATGCTGTGAACTTCAGCAGCAAAACTTAGTGTGGATAAAAGAAGGACTGCAAAGTTTTCAGCAGGAAACGAAAAACTGCCTTCAGTCCGCAGATGTGTAGCAAAGATTGTGCTTTCCCTTATCGGCGAGACTGAAAAATCCAAAGCAGGTTTGAGAGAAGTTTTTTTTTCAGTCTGGCTTTGAAGCGTCCTGGTTTTCGATACTGAGAAGTCCATTGCAATCAGATACACGTGCGTGCGATGTGCGTATGAACTGCTTCAATTGAATCCAAGTGCAAAACTATTTTCGATTTTAAAGGAAATGTTGCCATACGAATTCTCTTATTACTGCAGGGCGGTGGCGTGTGCATCCCAAGCTTCCATTTGCTTTTCCTGGGGAACTACTTTAACAGGATAAAAAACTTATGAGCTTGAAGTTACGGTTAGCTTTGCTTTAGGAACAAAATAAAGCCACTCATAGACATTGAATTTTTTAGGTACTTACATTGAAATGGACTTGATTGTGTCGTAATGGTATTTGTTAACTCTATTAACTCCTTAAATTCATAGTAGCTTTTAAGATATGTTGTGTTTTGCAAGCCATTCTGTGACAGGCTGGTTTGCTCTATGAAGTATGAGTCAGATGAACAAATCAAGTGACTTGGTTTATACGCTCGAGTGTTGTGAGTTTGAAAGAACTTAACGCTTGATTATAGTACAACAGACCTGTTGATCTTTGTACATACATCCACAAGGAATAGTTACATGGTTTAATATTTATTTAAATGTTCATGTCTAATTATCATTGGTGGACGATTTTACCGTTCTGTTTATTTTCCAATAATATGATTGCCTTTACCGAGTAATTTATTGCGGGCCCCAATGAATGAGTGGAACAAAATTTACTGAAAGAAAAAGTGAAAATTGAGCAACAGTTCAATTTCAGCTCAGGTAGGGCAATCAATAGTCGATCTTCCAGGCAGTTTCCGAAATTAAGCGGCCAAAAAATTTGACATCGCTCGTCAGGGAAAACTAAGAGGAAGAAGATAAATCTAAAATATTCCAGAGGCCCTGAACTTTAAACTTTATTAAGATGGACGGCTTCTCGCTGATCCCTGGGGAAATTCTAATACCGTATTCAGAAAATCCTAGTAGAGGATGGAGAGTAGAGAGGAGAGGAGGTAGAGAGGGTAGAGGGGGAATCTCAACTGAGGTCATATCTGAGGCTGTTATCAGCTGCCAATTTCACAAAATATTCCCGTAGATTTCGAGAATTCAACGTTTAAAAGCATCAAGTTTGGCCTGGTGAACTACTTACGGAAAATATTGTTCTTCCACTCTACTGTAGATATTACGAAAAATTCTCTTATTGTAAAATGCTACCAGAAGTAATATGAGCTGAGGTTCCATGCTCATCCAGCATATCATTGCATTCCTATTTTACAGTTCCGTGACACAATGGGTAGTAAATACCCTATTATTAACATGTCGCTACGATTAAAAATATTCAGTGCACCATTAGACACATGTTACTACGATTAAAGATAGTCAGTACACTATTAAATACATGTCACTGCAATTAAAGGCAGTCAGTACACTATTAAATAAGTACATGCCGCTACAATTAAAGGCGGTCAGTACACTATTAAATATATGTCGCTATAATTAAAGACAGTCAGTACACCATTAAATACATGTTGCTACAATGAATGGCAGTCATTACACTATTAAATACATGTCGCTACAATTAAAAACAGTCAGTACACTATTAAATACATGTCACTACAATTAATGGCAGTCGGTACACTATTAAATACATATCGCTATAATTAAAGGGACACTTGACGATCTTCAAATTTCTCTACAGTCCACATCCCTAATTATCTCGATTTGACTTCACTTTGCCTCTTATTACGAACAGTTGTTCATTTTCATTATCCAAAGGGGTTCAGACAAACATAATTTCAATGAACAAGAGGGGTTTCTGATTCACTAACATTCATTCTCTCATTCTTGTGCTGACAACAAACTGCTCACCATTGAGTTGTTGTCTGTTGCTGGCCGCCCAGTACTGGTCAAACAAGTCAGGGTACGATCCTGTAGGGAGAACACGAGAAAATTAGGCAGATCTTTCAAAACATTGTACTTGCGGCTTAAATTACTTCCTTTGGTCGGAAACGGTGCACAGTGAGGAAAACATTCATTAATGTTCCGAAAAACGTTCGAAAAATTACTTCATTATCTCTGTTTCTAGGACTTATTTTTAAAATATGGTGCATAAAGTTGAAAGTTTGTGTTAAATTTGTAGAACTTATTTTCCTGTGCACCAATTATTTTTGATCAGAGTCGAAAGTTGCATGCACGAACTATTTGCGATAAGAGAAAGTACGTTATTTACATACTGAGCAATATTGTGATAGGTGCGTAATTGCGGGCTGCAAAAACTAATATGCAATCAAATATACTCTCCGGCTGATCACATTTGAACATTAACTACACTATTACTTCGAATATATGATTGTATGCATGGAATGGATAAATGATAAAATATCTGGGGCGAAAAAAATAACTGGGGGAAATATTCTTCCTGAAATCATACGAACATGGATTACATGTTACACTGCAAACTATAACATCAAGCATACATCAACAGTTATATGAGTGTGTCGTGCAAAACGTACTCGACATTTAAACCCAAGAAAGTTTTCCCTGAAGGACGTCAAGTCATCATCCTCTGCTATGGACACCAACTTTACAAACCCTTATAAGTCAATTCCAACTCTAGTCGAAATGAACAACTGAATTTCCACTCCACAACCTGAAATTAACTGAAAGACATCGTACGTGACGTGACAATTACTAGTGTATTAACTCTAAGTCATGACTGCAATGTCCTACTCTGACTGCAGGTTCTGAATTATCGGAACAAAGGACAATTTCCTGTGTTTCCTTGACTTGAGTTGACGTTCGGAGTTATATTTGTTATGTCAGATTTGCCGTTGAAACTTATTTCAGCGTTTTCTGCTCATTCTGTTACTCTTAAGCTCGGTCAGTAGCTGATGAATATATTCCTTTGAGGCAAGCTTCAAGGACTCATTATCTTTCAATGGAATGAAATGATGATTGTACGTGGCCAATGAAAAGGCTTTCTGGACTCATTATCATTAAATAGACTGAACTCATGAAATCATTTGACAGATCGTCTACAGGAACTCAATGCTTCAAAAGGACGTATGCAGATGCAAAATATGCGACCGTTTATTTTATTAGGTCATTGGCGTGTGTATTCCGTTTCTGTACCTTATGAAACAAACTGCAGGTACAAATACAGGAACTCTATACCTGATACAGATACCTACTGTGAGTTGGTACCAAGGATGATACAGTAAACAATAGCTGACGTAGCAAGCACCCACACTGCCGTCAAAGTTTCCTGCATAAATTTTATTGTAATTCATACCATCAAAGCTTCTACTCGTACACAAGTATTAAGCACAAAGTCTGTCTGTTTGTACTTGAGGAATTTTGCATAATTTTTTTTTTCAAATTTCTCGTGTAGTCAAGAATTTTGAAACATTTCATGTCTCGTTTTTCTTGCATTACATACTTGTACTTTTTATTGTCATAATTAATGCATTTCTTTAGTTATGATTACTTTCATTTTTTCTTTGCTAAAGTAACGAGTATTATTACTTTATAACCATATGAATAGTGTAATACTGTTCAAATTTAGAAAGTAGATTATAAAATTTCATAGAGTCTATGATTTACATGCATTTTTAATAATGGATCGATGAAATTGTGTGCTGATTAAAAAAGAAAACATTTTTTCCTCCATAAATATACTGACCATTGAAGTTCATTCAGAATTGTCAACGATCTATAAGTACACAAATATTCTTTGATTAAGGCTGCTAGTATTCATTTGCTCCCACAATCTATCGTGTACTTAACGATGCAAAAATTCTTAAAACTTGTCTTTCGAAATCATTTCTAGAAATTCCTCTTTCTATTCCTCCAGTTTGAACCAAAATTTAAAAAATTCTTTCGCAATTTTCACAGCAGCAGTTCAGATAAGTTTTTTGCTTCATTCGTTTCTTGAGTATAGAGAAAAACATCACATAGGAATGGATTTGTTTCTACAGTAGATATGTTCAAACCCCAGAAAAATTGAAATGAATCTCATTACATTCAATTATTGCTATTTATTTTGAAAATATACGCTTCTTCGTTCATCTTCTTGGAATTGTTAATTCACCCGAACGCTCCGAGCAGTCAATCAGAGCTGCCGGAATAAAAAAAGAAATTCGTCTCGGTTGTGCTAATTAAAACTAGGTTTCCATGATACCGGTCTCAAATTAGCGGACTTTCGTCAGAATTAAGACTCGGTATCCGGGATACAGATGAGTCTCATCAACAGGCAGCGGATTCCGTCGATCGAGTCAATTATTGCGAAAAATTGCATCACTGGACACTTGAGACGTCGACCAGATTGCCTGGATCATCCAATTACTGACGAAAGTAATGGAAACTTGTCGAAATATCTAGAACGGGTGCCATGAAGTACTTACAAATTAGGGTGACTGTGAAATTAATGGATACGTTGTCATATTCAACAAAATTGTCTGTGAGAATGGCGGTGAAACGTGTGTTCAATTGTGCGTTTGACAAATTTTTAATCCGAGTCTAAAATTTCAAGTTACACGTGCTCGCTTTGAACCATTTAATGTTTTAGAACGAACGCCAAAAAAGAGAAAAAGGTTGTGTGGGAATGCAAATTTTTATGAATTCCAAGATAATAAAACTTCAACTGGAGTTGCATATTGAGTGCTTCGCTGGTAGAGAGGTCTAATCTGTATGCAGAATACCAAGTCTTATTTCACACTTGTCGAAACACAAGATAAGAGTCCATAGATTCTGCGATTTTTTGTAATAAATCTTATGATTTAGCTAATGCTCCTAGTTACTGCCAGTACTATCCAGACGAGAGTGTAACTAGTTTATTTATCAAATTATTCAACGGACGGTTCGTTCTACGAATTATTTGTAATTATTTTCAATTGGTGGAAATCGTTGTTGTCGATGATTCACGATTCTCGACACTGATCAGGAAAATGAACGCGATGGTCTCATCATTTCCCTATATAATACTAAGATTCACCGTAGTGTGTTTATATATTTATTTATTTATATATTTACTTATTTATTTATATGTTTTGTGTCACTTTCAAAAAAATTAGAGAGATCCAGATCCTTATACAGGGTGTTCCAAAAAAAATGATACCCAATTTTCAAGGGCTGTAATTCAGAAACTATTAAACTTTCAAAAAAATTGGAGAGTCACATTTTGTTTTTTATGCTTTGGTATCATTGATACAGCTTCAACTCGTAAGTTGAATTACGTATGAATACGAAAGCGTGATCTTAAACTATTCAAGATTTTTACCAATCGAAGAGCCTCCTCATTATGCAACTCACAAAAGAACAAAGAGCATTCATTGTTGAGAAGTATTTTCAAGCAAAAAGTTTCCAACAGGTCATTCAATCATTTCAAGAGCATTTTTCTGAAAGAAAGTCTCCAACAAAGATGACTATTTGGGGAAATGTTACTAAGTACAGAACCGAAGGAACAAGCCTGAATTTCAACAAAGGTCGATCAGGACGGGAAAGAACGGGGCGCTCAGAAGAAAATGTTCGAATTGTTCAAGGATCACCTACAGAAAATCCACGAATCTCTGCAAGAAAAAGTGGATTAGATGTTACTAAATCTACATTCAACAGAATTATAACTTTGGATTTGAAGTGACATCCTTACAAGATGCATGTGCGGAAAGCAAAGAATTGAAAATGAGGCCAATTTGCTGCAAGGAGATGATGCTCTCGTTAGACGAGTGATGGCGGGAACGAGGAGGCGAATGCAACTGTGTATTGAGAGAAACGGAGGATACACCGAAGGAAACGAACAATTGGAGGAAAATATCGATTGTATTTTTTATTTTAGTGGCATTTTCTATTTAATAAACGGCTGAAAGTTATTAAAACTATGGTTTTAATATCATAAAATTCGAAGTTTAACAAAAGTGCTCAAACAGGTTTTCAGTATCGGTCACTAAAAATACTGCTTAAAGAAAACAGTTGGATCAATTTTTCTGAAATTTTGTACAGAGATGGAACAAATGTTAAGAAACAAAATTTTATTTTTCAATTTTTTGTAAATTTGATAGTTTTTGAATTACAGCTCTTGAAAATTGGGTATCGTTTTTTTGGGACACCCTGTATACTCGAGTCCATATCGTGGAGACCGAGTTCGGCGGGGTATTGCCCTGTGATTCGAATGATACGAATTGCAGAGTCAATTGCAGCAGTAGAAAACTAAGTGTCTTAGTTTATATCTATGTGAAATTAAATATATTGCATTGCGTTCTCATATGTAATTTTATTTAATATCTTTGCAACAGTATTTGCCATCATTTTTGATGGCACGGGTATTATCACAAAATCTTTGCCGTCATTTTTGACGGCTGGGTACTCTAGTAAAATAAAACACAGTGTGTTGGTTGCTTGCTTAGTTCGTCATTCTGTCACGCTCTCAAGGTTTTAGATAGGAGGAAATTCGGTAGGATATACATGTACTGTAAGCATTGTATTGTGAATACCAAGGGAACATCCTTCAATGTGGAAACTCCTTCGCAAAGCCCGCGTCCACAGACAAACAAACGGAAAAAATCAGGAAAAATACGTGAATTTTCACGTGTGGTCTATTAATAGATCTATAGTTCTAAAGTTTTTAAGTCGTGACTTTTTAAGCAAAAGAGATGTCCAAGATAACTTCTGCGTTAAGTAGGAGCACTTTTTTGAACTAGGTTGATTGAACTAAGTTTTCAAGTTCATGTATTGATCTAGTTTAAAAGGTGCATAAGATAGAAATACATCAGCTGTATCTCCTCTTTTCTTGGGCGTCTGAAAAAGGCTTTGTATTATAGCCTGTTATCCCAATGGTTTAAATTAAACATCTCAGAAAAGGTCATCCAATTTAGCATGACCTTATTAGCGGGTTCAGTTCAAAAAGTTTTACTACGATCTAACAGCATCATAGGCTTGTGTGACCATTACTAGGAATAATGAATGTTCTTAACAGCATCAACTATGGGTTTCTAAGCGGAGCACCGACGTAAAAATATACGTAAATTTTAGAAGATAACATCATATTGGTAGAAAACTAATGTCCAATTTCAAAGTCAATATTGATAATAAGAAAATTATGATTTTTAGAATATTTATTAGTTTGCATAACCTTCATTGCTTTATAGAACATCATAACATTTGTTTACAAGGGTGTAAATCCCATGCGTGTGAAATTCCTCAGATTTTAGAAAGAAAATGTGAATCCAATTCCTTTAAGACACTTTTTTTTGGCGCCCACCTAACACTATCCAAATGGTTTTGGAATTCCCGAAATAAGTAACAGTCCAAAAAAAGAAGGTGAATGAAGGTATATTTCTCAATCAATCTTTTCCAGGAGATTATTGGTCAATCGAGCTGCGTGAAGACGCGCATTATCCTAATGGATGATGATACTCTCTCTCTTTGCTACGGACGGTGGTTTTTAGTTCAACGCTACTTTCAAACGACGAATTTGATAATAAAAGAGATTTATAGCAATTATTTAAATGAAGGGTGGACAGCACTAGTGGACTACTTGCATTTTTTCCCGTGGTAAATATTATATATTTTCCACGGGAAAAAATGCAAGTAGTCCACTCCCGTGCTGTCGCTAACACAGCGCTGACAGAGGCGATTACGATCCAGTAGTTTACTATATGAAGGGTGGACAGCACTAGTGGACTACTTGCATTTTTTCCCGTGGTAAATATTATATATTTTCCACGGGAAAAAATGCAAGTAG
>VCRD01001763.1:75288-101192 GCA_006783055.1 Trinorchestia longiramus
GTCCACTAGTGCTGTCCACCCTTCAAATGTTAGTTTGCATTTCATAAAGGGCAATTCCTTCAAAATTCCACCATACTTTATATATTATCTTTTTTGGACGAAGTTCTACTCTATGTTGTAGAACTGATCACCTGCTCGACTGATCTCCATCAGTCGACTGATCTACGAGCGGTGAGCTTAACATTAAGGTAGAGGATCCACTTCTCATCGCCCCATTCTCCAAGCAATGATGCCTTTCCGATCTTTTTCAGTTGGCGTGGCACAGTTGCATTGTCTACGTTAAATTGTTCTGTAAGTTTTAAAGAAGTAATAGTGGGATTGTCTGTGACAACAGCTTCCAAATCTTCGGAATCATTTTTGGGGACGACTTTTTTTGGCTCGTCTTTCAAAGTGAAATTTCCAGTTCGGAAACTGGAAAACTACTTCTTGTAAGTTCTTTTGTTCACTGCGTTGTCTCCATATGCACTTTGGATAAACTTTTATGCTGTGCTTGCATTGATACTTATATGAATCTCATAGAGCCAAACACGCCTAATGGGATCTTTAAATTCGACATACTCGTATATGGGTACAGATACTCCAAAAGGTATGGAAAATGGTTTTATAACGTAAAAAATAAGGTTTCAATTGCAAATTTTTACATGTAATAATTATAAAGAGGAACAATAATTTAATAAATACTAATTTTAACTTATTTCTCAGAAATATGATATTACACCTTCACCAACCTGATAGCTCAGTAATGTTTTAACATTATCCCCAGTGGGATGTTTGCTAATGCGTTTTTCCTAGAGCCGTTTCATTTTAAGCGTTTCCTAATTACACGAAAAAAGTTATTTAAAAATTTCACTTTAGCGTAGAAAGCTCTGTCTAAAATATTTGTAAAATATCTCTAAGTCGCACACTGTCGGAAGAATTTTCTATCCTGAAGGCCTGTAGTTTATAATACTTTTCACTTGAATACCATGCTTTTTTCGTACAGTTTTCACCTCCGTGGAAGACAATATTTACTGAAGCTGTAACTTTCATAAGAAGTATTTTTGTCTAAAGCGGCTACTTTTTCTTAATGCAATTTTATCCATAGCGAGTACTTTCACGAACAACACTTTTGCCTAAGCGCTGCTTTCACCTACGGCCATTTTGCCTAAGCGCTGCTTTCACATACGGTATTTTTGTCTAAAGCGCTGCTTTCACCTACGATATTTTTGTCTAAAACGCTGCTTTCACCTACGGCACTTGGTCTGGAACAGTTACTTTTACTAAAGATGATTTTGTAAATTTATTCATAGACTAGTATAAAAAAGATATTTGTTAAGCCAATGATATATTTTGTAGCACTCATTAAATTCACTAGAAGTATAGTTTTTTGTTTCGCTTTCTTTATCACTGAAATATGTATCAGCACAAGAAATTTTCAAAGTAAACTATTTCCCTTACATGCTGTGCTTTTTATATCCCAGTGGAGTTGAAAATACATATATAATATGCATACGCGATGATAAATTCAGATGAATAAAAGTATGACTTGAACAAAATTATTCCTCGGGTTCAATTGAGACAAACAAGAATCAAATCCAACTGGACTGAAATTTGTTTTCCAGTGTCGTCAAGAAGAAGAATAATTTTTCGGCTGAATGTAAAAATAAGATCAATTAGCAGAGAGAATAATTGATCAGAGGACGACATGTGTAGAGCTGGGGTCGCAAACAAGCCTCGATAGACGAGGAAGGGAGAAAGATTGCATTTTTATTATCTCAAATTTTACTCAAACCAATAACGAATGATTGATGAGTGCGAGGCTGGGAAAATTGATTCTGCTGGAAATAGAGCTTGGGTTTAGAATTCTTACATGTGAATAGGTTAGAGTGTATATAGATAAATATGAAGATGTTTCGTTCCGGGATGAATATCGAAATTTTTAATTTCGATAGGATTAATGTAGTTTCCGAACTACTGTATTCATACAGAGAACTAGGGATAAGTAGAAAAGAACCTATATAGTGAGAGTCGGATGGAAAGGGGGGCATTACTATTGAAGAGGCATTGGTATTGGAATCATTTATTTTTAAAGGGTCTCAGCGCCGTCGCGTTCTGAAGTTCCATCCGGTCCCAAACCGCCCAATTGTCCGTATTACACTTGTTCANGCTGTTCCTGCTCCATCGTCGGCAGACGTGACGTTCTACTTCTTCCTTGCTTTCCCCTGCCTATATTTTGTGTTTTTTGAATAGATTCTCTTTCATTTTGTTTTGTTGTGCAATCTAGCACCAATTGTCTGATGCGTACTCCATATTTTAACTGGTCTATCCAGACCTCTAAATAAATAACTTAAAATTAGACTGTTGTCTAACTTTAAATTAAAACTACTTAAATACGAGTGAATTCGTCTAATAATGAGGGTCTGAAAAGACTCTCAACTCAGAATTCAACTCTGTAAATTAAAATTTCCTCTTCCTTCCTAAACTTAAAACTACTATCCTTTACTATCTATGCGGAGTACGCTTGTTTAACCATTTTCAACTATCTTTAGATTCTAACACGCCTAGCGGTTTCCGATGGGAACACTGAAAGAGCACGTATCTTTTAGGTTTGTATCAAGCATTCGAAAGTTAACTGAAATATCACCATACTGAAATTCTTCTTGGTAAGTCCATCATTACAGAGTAATTGATTCGTTAATTTCAACAGTACAAATACATTCGGGGTTGCTACCAGCTTTGGGACAGCGACGGGCGAACTCTTTCCAATGCAGTCCTCGCTGTCAATGGTAGGTTGCTTGCCTACAGTTAGGTCCCTGAACTACATTTGGTATTAATATCAACATTTACCCGGCATTCTGTAAATTTCATAAGAATCTATTATTTAGCGGCAGGAAGAAGCGGGAGCCCAAGGTCGTGCGTCGGCAGTCTTGGAGCACGGATCATCAGTGCCCTTTGCCATTGGTGTTCTGCAGACACTACTTAAGATTAAGATTGAGCGCGGTTCGGATGGTGCGAGCTGACATTCCGGCTCTAGACCCCAAGGACCGACGGACTCGAGCGTAGGGGTGCTGAGACTAACCGTTCTCTCCAGTTGTGTATCCATGTTCTGGCTCTCTATGACCTCAATTAAACTTCACCTTATTATTCTTGAAGAGACGCCAGGTATTGGAGGGACGGCTTAAAACCCTAACCATTTCTTTTGTTGACGGTCAAGTCGTCAAAATTAAATAAATTACTTAAATGTATAAATATTAAATTGCTCCTTGATTTAAATTAAATAAATAAGATTAAATAACCATGACTTTTTAACCATGAAGTGTCGTGAACTTTGTGGCGTGCAAAATTTGCGACATGAATTCGAAATACATGAAAATACATAGAGTAAAGTGGTAGGCTTCATTTGAAAAAAATTGAAAATTTATGATGAAAGTCGCCTGAAGTAAAGAAACAAATTAGAGTTAATTATTTTTAAACCTTTATTTTGACTGCAGCATTTAAAGCCCGAATAAAAAAAATTAGGGCTGAGAATACTTTAGTCAGAGTATTAAAATTTGTTTACAGCTTCTATTGAAAACTGATTATTTAGAAACCAAATTTAGTGCGTTATTTTAGTTCGTCAGGAGACCTAACGTGAATATCGAAAATTAATCAACTAGAGAAAACAATTGCACTGTAATAAAATGGTGTATTTGAATATGCACATGTTTCCTCTTTTTTCTTGGCCAAAAATAGATTGGAAGTTATTTTCGTAAGGAAAAAATTTAATGATTGTTTTAAAATTCATGATAAATTATTAATGGTCATGAAGTGAACATGTTCCCCAAAAAGCTTACAGATCACACCAATGTTTTATCAGTTTTCTAAAGTTCAAAATTACTGTAATTTTGGCAAGTCATGCAACGTGACTTATTAAAAATGTATGCACGCATGATTCTTGCTTCTCAAACTTCGATCTCTGCATACTTTGGTCTTCATACATTCAGGTACTAATAGTATGAAGTGAAAAACACACGTGCGTTGTAAACTGTTAGCTGAGTTTCCATCAGCGCGAGCCGCCAAAAAATGTTCACTCTCAAATTATTTTTCCATCCCAAGTTAGAAGGAACAAAAGTTTTAATCCTACCATTTATAATGTATTTCCATCATTTTTGTTTACTTATAAATCAATTTATATTTTTCAGCATAAACAACAATTTAAAAATATTCTTCCGTACTTTTTGTAGGTAAATTATATTTTACAAAATGTAATGTACTACAAAATATATAATGCAGTTAAGTGTAATTAATGTACACTAAACTCCTTTTAATATACTGTAGGTAACTTTCGTTAACAAGGAGTCAAGGTTGGTGTTGCTTCAGTTGTAATGTGTTCGGTAGCTGCTCCTCCCCTTCACTTTTTTAAAATCAATTAGTACTGATGCACTTGGATTAAAACATTGCCCTCCTTCAAGACTTTCATAAGTTTTTATCTTATTTTGGTTCCACTCCGTATTAATTAGGTCTAATATTTATTCAGTATGTGCGATATTTTAAAGAAAACGCTTTCGAAGATTGTGTGTACATAAAAAAAGGTTTTCTGAAGTTGTAAAAGGGGTCGAATTTTTCCAGAATGAGCTTTCTAAGTCCAGCTGAAGGCAGAACAAATTTTATGTTTTTTTTTTTTTTGACGGCACAAAATGATTACACAAGCCTTAATTACCTGTTTGTTCCAGTTTAGTGATTAAAACTTGAGGTAATAGCTTCGTTTTTTTGCACAGGGGAAATACGAGGCTAATATTCAGAAATTCTTCCCAGGTAATCAAGATACGCAAGGCCTCATTCAAATGCGGAATTTAATTTTCCCCGTAAACTAAACTCTTGTTAGCAAATTGTGCGATGTCGATGATGTTATTAAAACCTTGATTTAAAAAATTGAGTTATCTTATTAAAATTCTGCTTGTTCTTTCCTTAATTAGTTAGTATTTTACGCTTTTGTCGAGTTTGCAGTATCATAGCTACCGAATTCCGCAGTGTAACATTGAAAGATGGCCTTTACATGCATTGATATGTTTGACATCTAATCTAATACTATAATAAGAATGACCGTCGTGTGTTTATGTATTTATTTATATATATATTTATTTATTTATTCATGTTTCGTGTCACTTTCAAAAAAATTAGAGAGATCCAGAACCTTATATACTCGAGTCCGTATCGTGGATACCGAGTTCGGCGGGGTATTGCCCTATGATTCGGGTACATTGTACCCGAATATGACACGAATTGCAGTCAATTGCAGCAGTAGAAAACTGTCTTAGTTTTCATTAGGAATGTTGTTATTCAAGAAATACTTAATTAAAACGTTTGTCTTATGTAAATATATATAAAACCAAATATATTTCATTGCGTTCTTATTTGTATTTTTTTTAATATCTTTCCAACAGTATTTGCCATCATTTTTGATGGCAAGGGGTATTATCACAAAATCTCTGCCGTCATTTTTGACGGCTGGGTGCACTAATTTTATATGAACTTCTCCTAATTGTTAAGAAATATATTTACTCAGAGAACCTTAACTTACATAAAAAACTATCACTATGGAGCGTAGATTGGAAGCTGCTCGCGATAGAATGAGACTCTACAGGCACAGAATAAGGAATGAACAACGGAAGGAAATCCTTGAGAGGGAAAGGCAACGTCAGCAAGTGAGGCAAGTTACAATGAACGATGTACAACGCGAAAAGTACTGTGAGCAGCAAAGGAATTTATCACAACAAAGAAAATATGGATGAGGAACAGCGGACATAGTACCTTCAGCAGCAAAGAAATTTATTTCAGCAAAGAGATCAGAACATGAATGAAGAAGACAGAATGAATTATCATCAAAACCAAAGAGAGAGATATAGACAGAGAATTGGAAATATGAATCCTGGTGAAGTTAACCATTTAAGGCAAAATCAATTGCAAAGACAGCGCATCAGAAGGAATGAACCAGTATATTTCTCATCCCGTAGAATTTCCACGGGTTCTGCTAGTTTTTATCAATGAACTAGCCAGTTCCCGTGGAAATTCCACGATTTATGTTTGACTAACTTGAAATTATATGAAGATAAATGGATTAAAGATTTACGATGAATTATTGTGTTTTAAATGAATACTTTTCATTAATATATACAGGACTTCCATTCTGTATCTTATCTGCTAATAACATGACCCAGATAGTACTCATAAAAATTTCTTGATTTAAAAGTGACAAAATTAAGGATCTATGAAACAAATACATTTTTTAGTTTTACCCGTGGTATCACCAGAATCTGAATATTTTTATGAATATATACGTAACTTGCATTCTGCATCTTATCTACCGAATATGTGTAGGAGAATAACGGTTAAAATGGAGTATTTTATAGTGATCCGGCGCCTCTGGTATCTACAATACAATGTTTATAATACATGCATATCCGTTCTGATTTCAGTTCAATAATTTTTCTTCAGTAATAGATAGGAAGTAGTGAGACGGACACACGCAGATACAGAGAGAGAGAAAGAGAGATTTAGATATATTGTCTATTATATATGTAGATCATGATACTTGTGTGTAATAGTAAAACCTCCAATTAGCTAACTGTACAGTTTGCTAATTAATTAATGAAAATATATCCAAGGGCAAAATTTTTTCCCTAAATTGGATATTTTTAAATATTAGTTTTAGCAACTAATCTTTTTTCGCACTGTGGCAGCACAATACTCTATTAATACTTCAATACTGAACTGGATACAGATTTATCTTTTTTTGTATATGTGGTGTCGTATTACCCACATTACTTCTTAATAAAATAAGTTTTATTTTTGTTTAAATAACGAACAAACATAATTTAAATTGTTTGAAACTTGTTAGAAAGTTTCATTTTCCTTTTACTTACCTGTACTTATGATTACAATTCTATGATGCAAGAAAAACGGTATTATTTCCCATTGAATTATTTGTCTTATGTTGTTGAAAGCATGTACTTTAGTTGTTCGCGTTTGGATGACTCAGACATAAAATTAAAATTCCACTGACGCTATACTTAAAATGAATTCTTCTTTCCCCTAAGAGCTACGAGTTCTTGCCGTTCATTAGTTCGGTTCGGCCTGAAATATTTCCATTGTTAATTTCAGAGCAGAATTTGTTGGTGTTGAGCTGATGGATGACTTGGCGAGGAGTAAAAATGGTATTCCAGAACATCAGTCCAGGAACCAAGCTCCAGCGATATGTTCACGTATCTGGCTGGTAGGCCTGCTCATTAGGAGGCCTAGGTAGGCTTAGGCTCGAAGGAAAGCCTTCCAGGCGCGATTCATCATTGCTCGCTTCAGTGGTCAGGCATAAAAAACGGCTCAATGACCATCACCCAAAAATGCATCACGACTATTCCAGTCTCACAGTGGCTGCAGTCATAATGAATCATCACTTTTCTCGTCTTACATTCATTGCAGTCTAAATGAATCATCACTTTTCTCGTCTTACATTCATTGCAGTCTAAATGCATCATGAACTTTCTCGTCTTACATTCATTGTGGTATAAATACATCAAGACCTTTCTTGTCTTTCGTTCACTGCAGTCTAAATGTATGCCTGGAAGTGAATGAAAAACGTTCACCCACTACCCTTATTGAATGAAATTATAGAGCAATTATAAACCATACTCAGTTTTTGAAGTCTCCGTGAGCTTGCATAGATTTTTATGAGCAGACGTGTTCAAGTCTTAGTGTTTATAAGCAAAATAAGAACAATCCAAGCCTGTATTAATGCTAAAAAGTGTCTCTATCAGGACTGTTAATTTTCATGCATATTTACTGCTTGTACTTTATAATGAAGCATATTTTAGCAAAATTTGAGTGCACAGTGACTTTTCGAACAACCTATGGTACTTTGTGATGTGTATTGTAGCATAAATACTTGAGAAGGAAGAAGACGTTTACTGCATGATTCTGCTTCTCTTATTGCTCTGCCACGCCACGGCTTCGGACGCCAGATGCTCTCTGAGTAAAAAAAAGATTTTACGCAAAACATGCAAAATTAAGTAAATCTAATAAATTATATGCATTAATAAAATGAGTAAAATAAGTGACACAAATAAGCGAAACTGCATTTTCAGGTGCAATTTCATTATAGCCTGTTTTATGACGGTCACTGAACCTCACATGAATGCTCCATGAGAAAATTAATTGTCATTTATTCCCTACAGATTTAAGCGTAGAACCACTTGCACACCATTTAATAGAAATAAATACTCATGGGCATCGAGGGATTTGGTGCACTTAATTAATTTTCAATGAATTTGAAATTGTGTAACAGAAGGCTAGGAAATTCAGCTCACCCACCGAAGCGACCGGTGCATGGGTCGTTAGAATGTCCTTTGTTTTGAACAGTTGACTACTGAAAGCCAAAGGCGCTAATTTTTTGGCTTAATTCACTGTGGACTGTTGTTGCTGCAACAGGTCCTGTTGTGCTGCAACAGGTCTTGTAATACTGCTAAGTGCACTGTTGTTCCTACAACAGGTCTGGTAATACTGCGCAGGGTCCTGTTGTGCTGTAACAAGTTCTAAAATGCCCTGTTGTATTGCAACAGGTTCTGTGCAGCTGCAAAGGGCCACCAACTGTTGTAACATGCTGCATAATCCCACAGAGAGCACTGAACAACAGTAGTCCAACATGCGTTGTAGTAAGCGTCGTTTGTTACGTTACGTTCCAATCGTCATCAATATCCGTACATGAAAGTACCATTACATTTTTAAGATACATTTGTTTTCAAATATTTTATAAAGAGACAATCTTCAACAGAGTTGCAGGTCACAACTTATGGAAGCACAAACGTATGAAATGAAATTGATGTTTAGGAATAGAATTTTTTGGAAAAAATAGGACACTGATGAATTGGCAGGTCATTTTGACATTTAGTTATAAAACAAAGCAAGTTTTCGTATCATATTCTGCAATTAGTTGCATGAACTAACTGTTTGTTTTCGATGGGGAAGTGAGCGTTATTTATCTTGATTAACTTACGTGGATATTTCATCTCCATGTACTCTCTGGATGTGCACAGAAAGTTCGTATAAGATCCGCAGTACACAAACATTTCAGCTGTATCACAAGGGTATAACTGGATGTACCTAAAACACGCATGACGACCGGCAATACGTATGCATAACATGTGTATAAAATATACCCTGAACGTACACAACGAGGCACTGTACACAGCACTTCAAATGCCCCACGAGGGCATAAAACGAGTAGTTCAAATCAAGCGCAAAAAACCTGAAACGAGTGTGAAACATGCAAAGGGCTCCTAAACACGGAAGCTGCTCAAAAAAAAGAGACCCATAACACGAAATGTTCATAAAACAGCAGTCAAAACAAGGCCCGTGGGCGAAGTTACCTCTGACGCGAAGAGGTGGCAGGAAAATTCTGGATACACGAAGACAAAACTGAAAACTGCTCCGGTCTGAGAAACATGGAAATTTGGTGGTACTATGAGGGTACAAGATGGGGAGGAAGAATTTATTCGAGACAATAAAGACTTTATTAAGATGTACTGTGAGTAACTGTGAAAGCATAGGTAATTACATAGAAGATTGTGTGAATGAATCTGAAGAGAAAGAGAGAAAAAAATTAAACACTTAAATAAATGGCGAATTTTTCTCCATAGTCTGTTTCAGGTGTGCCATATTACTGATAATAAAACCAAAATTGTGTCAAATGTATGAACACCTTATAAAAAGTTTGAACTGGTCCAAATAAATGTTAATATAACATTACGACTAAAAAAGATGAAAACAATTATGACAACGAATTACAACTAACTATGGAAGAAGTAAACAACAGTTCACCAGTGGCAAAAACGAGGATCCTACAAATACTTGTCTACCAGGAATTATCATTTTTTTCGATACCAAACGAGTATTTTTTGTGAAAACTTCTACAAATGAAGAAGTGTTGAACATTTTATCGTTTTCGAGAGTTAGCTGTCGTCGTTTGACTGTAACTTTGTGTAGATCATGGTAGTGTTTAGATGAATAAGATGCTATCAAGTTAATACATGAAGCTGCGAAAGTCGTTTTATGGCTTCATTAATTTGAAGGATTTACTTTTGCAATGCAAAAAACGCGTAACTGTATAGTATGTAGACGAAGTTGACTTTGTATGCAGCATCAAATTCTTTAATTGGAAGGGAAATTGCTACCTCGGTGCACAGAGTGGCACTCGTTATTTTAAATGGATTTACCTCAGGGAGACTCCCTGCGCTGGACAAAAATGACAGAATGCACTGCATGTATCATGGATACGGATAAGCTGGCAATAAAATTCACAGGGACAGCAGTAAAGATACCGTACAAAGTGGCGTAGTAATTGATGTAGGCCCGTACGAAAAATATTTTATTTTAAACATATTGATATACTTGTACCTGAAATTATATGTCAACTTAACAGGAAGCCCTATAATAATTATTGAACTAGGCAGTACATGCGGAAATCCCACGATTTATATTTAATAAATTTAAAATCATAGTAAAGACTAGATAGTTCCCGTGGAAATTCCACGATTTAGATTTGACTAATTTACAATTATCATAAAAATGAAAGTATTGAAGATTTTCGACGAATTATTGTATTTTAAATGAATACTTTTCATTAATACTATATACAAAACTTCTATTCTGTATCTTATCCACTGATATCATGGCCCAGATAGTACCCGTTGAAATTCTTTTGTGTTAAAGTGTTCGAGATAAGGATCTATGAAACAAAATATATTTTTTTTCAATTTTACCCGTGGTACTATCAGAATTTGAATATTTCACATGAATGTATACAAAACTTCCAATCTGTATCCTATTTACCTATAACATGGCCGTGTAAAATAAGAAAGCTAATAATGGAAAAATGGAGTATTTTATGGTGATCCGGTGCCTTGGGTATTCACAGTACAATGCTTATAACACATGTATACCCGTTCTGATTTCAGTTCAATAATTTTTCTTCAGTAATAGATAGAAAGTAATGGGACGAATACACACAGGTAGATAGATAGAGAGAGATAGAGATACATTGTCTATTATATATGTAGACTAGATAGTTCCCATGGAAATTCTAAGGTCTATTTTTGACTAATTTGAAATAATTATAAAAACGAAGATGTTAAAGGTTTACGACGAATTATTGCGTTTTAAATAAATATTTTTATAAATGTACACAAAACTTCCATTCTGTATCTTTTCTACCGATAAAATGTTCTAGATAGTACCTGTGAAAATTCTATGGCTTAAAAAAGATCAAATTCAGTTTGCATTTGATTACGTTTTTCAGTTTTGCCCGTGGTACTATCAGAAATGATAATCTAACTGGTGTTATTAAATAGATAGTTAATATTGTAATTAATTAGAAATTTTAATACAGAGATAAATTTATTTTCAATCTATTACGTTTCTCTGTTAGTATGATACACACAAAATGGTTAAGTTATGTAGCAGGTATAGCACTCCTATTTTCAAACTCCTGCAGTTCATATTCATGATTCTTTTAATATATGTTGTTCATGTCTGACCATTACTCATATAATTAGTTCATATACTCATAATTAGCACCTCAATTAAAAACACTTCTGCACGTAAAACTATTCCAGCCCTGACCAAATATAGATGAATGCTCAACATATTCATACAAATTCGGGAAATTCAATAAATAACTACATATCCAAGACATTTTACTCGCAAGGCAAAACTAAGCACATGTTATACAACTGATTCATCACTTAAATGTCAAATTAAAGGTGAATCCAAATTGAACTCATAGGTTAGATAGTTAAATATTTGTTGTAAAATCCGTAGAGTGTTATGTGTGGTGAGCTAGAGATACTTAAATGTTTGAAAGTCCGAAGACTTTCTTGACTTAGTTCAGTGAACTATGTATCATAGCAACAGGTAATAGTGATGTTAATAATAGCCTGCAATAAATATGTACTATTTACTTGAACCCACCGAAATTTCACTGTTCAAAAGTGATAAAATTAGATATTTTTCGATTCATAATTGCGATATGAATTTGATTAGATTTGACTAATCTGAAATCATTATAAATAAGATGGCATTAAAGATTTACGATAAACTAATGTTTTAAAGGGAAAAATTTTCATAAATAAATACAAAACTTACACGAGTCACACTGCAAGGGAAACAAAAATTCTTTTAAATCGCTTGTTTCCGCAAAAATTGATATCCCGGTATGGCAATTAACTGGCCACTTAGATCAACGGACCTAACCATACCCAACTTTTATGTGTTGGGATACCTCAAGGAAAAAGTTTATACTAATAAACCTATTACAATCGCTCAATTAAAAATATACAACCAAGATGAAATCAGGCAAATTGACGGTAACACATTCACGAAGATTACAGAAAATTTAAAAAAGGCCAAGAAATGTGTTGTCACAAAAACGGGCGTCACTTAACAGAGATAGTTTTGCACACTTGAATGTTAATTTTTAGTAAAATTTGTATCTAATCCAATACTATGAATGACCGTCGTGTGTTTATATATTTATTTGTTTATTTATATGTTTCGTGTCACTTTTACAAAAATTAGAGAGATCCAGAGCCATATATACTCGAGTCTTTATCGTGGATAACGAGTTCGGTGGAGTATCGCCCTATGATTCGGGTACATTGTACCCAAATATGATACGAATTGCAGAATCAATTGCAGCAGTAGAAAACTAAGTGTCATAGTTTTCACTAGGAATGTTGTCATTAAAGAAATACTCAATTAAAACGTTTGTCCTTTGTAAATATATATAAAACCAAATATATTTCATTGCGTTCTTATTTATAATTTTATTTAATATATTTCCAACAGTATTTGCCATCATTCTTGATGGCACGGGTATTATCACAAAATCTCTGCCGTCATTTTTGACGGCTGGGTTCCATCCCAAATAGTTTTTGAGTTATAAAAGTTCTTTAATGGAACATCATTTTTGGCCCACCCTGTATATGTAGACTAGTAGACCCACAATTGAAAATTCACGTGTTTTTTGTGAATTATTTCATTTGATTTGCCAGTGGATGCGAACTTTGTGAAGGAGTTTCCATACTGAAGGAGTTTCCACACTGAAGACTGTGTCTTTGGTATCCACAATACAATGCTTAGAATACATGTACCTACCTAATTTCTTCCTATCTAAATCCTTAAGAGTGTGCCAGAGAGATGGACCAAGCAACCAAGCCAGCAAGCAAGCAAGCAACAAACTGTGTATTATTATATAGTGGAATTATTTAAGGAAAATTGCACTGTCTGTACCAACGGGGAGAGAAACCTGTTTAAGTAAAACTAAAACCTGCTCTACACCTAACTGTGTAGAAGTACGATATATTTACTGGAAGTTTTATGTAAAACTAGCCGGTTCCCATGAAAATTCCACGATTTAGATTTGATTAATTTGAAATTATTATAAAGATAAATGCATTGAAGACTTACGCCGAAATATTGTGTTTTAAATGAATACTTTTCATAAATATATACATAACTTCCGTTCTGTATCTTATCTCCCCTATAACAGTGTCCAGATAATAACCGTTCAAATTCCTTGACTTAAAAGTGACAAAATTAGGAATCTATGAAATAAATACATTTTTAGTTTTACCTGTGGTACTATCAGAATCTGAATATTTTTCATGAATATAGTATACAGAACTTCCACTCTGTATCTTTTCTACCGATCACATGGCCGTGTAAGAGAACAAAGCTAATAACGGAAAAAATGGAGTATTTTATAGTGATCCGGCTCCAGTGATCTGATATCAGATACAAAGAGATGGAGATACATAGTCGATTATATATAAAGATGATCAACGTAATCTATTGAACGGGTATTGGGACTGAGACTTTGATGGACAGAGGCATTATCTCAGGTATAGATTTCTGAATATGAAGCTGAACACAAACCCAATCTTTTTCTTGCAATATGCTTCAAGGAAAGACAAAATTTAGGGCCTTGAAAGCCTACTAAGACTTATAAATTACGTGGGTTAATGTTTAACCTACCACATATAATTCAATTTGAGATCAAAGACATTATAATATTGTAGGTCGAAAAATAAAAGTTTTTCCGTTGGATGTTTTTGTGTCATGATCGCGTGAAATACGTATACCCGTTAAGTATACGCCTATAAAGTCTCTTCCAATAATTGAATAAAAAATTCGCTTAATGAAGGAAGGATAAATATTTATGAACAAAGAGAACAGCGGGTGCATAAAATAAGGCGTGAAAAGGAAGACATGTGCAGCAGAACACAAAGAGAACCGCAGAAGATTACTTTTGAGGCACGTACGAGTCAAGAAAATTCTTGTTTTTCTAATGTAGCACGACACAACTTAATTGAAAGTAAATGTACATGGTACAAAAATCAAAGAAACATAAAGAGCACATTACTAAAGCCAAGAGTAATGTCCACTAAGGAATTATAAGAGACTTTACAGAGGAAAGTGTAGTACACATTAGACAAAATTTTTGTGTACACCACTGATGTACAGAACTGTACACATCAGTTCAATTTAGAGTACATCAGTATAGATCAGTACATGCCAAGGAGAAGATGATGGGCATCATAAGATTAAAACTTGAAAATAGCGTTCATAGCGTACACTGTTGATGCAAATAACTGAAATTTGTTCAGTTGAAAGTTATGAAAAGGTAAGTCGAGAAAATTAATTGAGAGCTGATGAGTCATTGTGCTGAGACTTGAAAGAATTAATTCTTGAACAGGTGGGCCTGGCTTTGCATCCTCCTATGAGTGGGCCATAATGACGAATTTTCGCTCTGGTGATGCAGAGGTCCAAATCTTCGTACACGACCTAAAGAACAAATCTTCACTTAGAACTAGAAGAATAATTGGTCGTAAACTACCAGAAAAACAAGTTTTCGTACTCAATCGGAAGAACAAATCTTACATGGCCAGAAGAAGAAATCCTCGTTCGATCCAGTGGAATAAATCCTCGCACACTGCCAGCAAAACAAACAACAAAAGATTTGAACATCATTTGTCGTTAAAATTTTAAGCTGTATACGTTCTCAGTTTCTCAAGAGATTTCGGTTTTTGTTTGTTTGAAAAAGGGGAAAAAATTTCTGCAGAATAACCACAACAGAATAACTTCAGCTCACAAGCGAGTGGTAATAGCTATTCCGCAGAAAGTAGCTTGAGGTGTTAATTTTAATCTATTAAAGCTACTAAAGTTTCTCGTAAATTTTAAATATTTGTAATACACTGAATAATTATCGAACTAATATTAAGATCACTGCTGTTAGAAAGAAAAATATCGTAAGTCTTGGTCCTGTAAATACATGAGATATTGAATTTATGTTTGTCGTGTGATTCCTTCAGCGGAAATTTAGAATAGTGGACTACAACTCAGTTATAGAAGAAACAAATAACCTAAAAATTTGAAAGTAAAGTTTGTCATATATAATAGAAGCATACGTTTACCTAATTTAATGCTACTTTTGTAGCTATGAACTTTTTAAATTGATACAAAAGTCTTCTTAGAGTTGAACTTTGATCATAATTTAAGAAAATCTGGAAATGACTACGGATTTTTAATTGCAGGAAATAGGAACCTAAAATAATTAGTAATGAACTTGCAGCTGCAGCACCGCCAACAAAAGTAACGTCAGGAGGTTGATACAAAGTTCAGACACGCAACAAACCCGATATATTCTACATTTTTACAGTTTCCGATCAAAGAAATTCGTAATTTTCAGCCGAGACCAGAGTAATGAGCTTCTGTGAATTGCACCTCAAAGGAACATTTCCTCACGGAAATGACGATCATCATAATTCTGGAGGTGGGACAGGTCTCTGACAAACGGATGCTACGAGCTGGATCTGAAGAAGGAAAGGAAAGTGATCTGGGTTACTTTTGAACGTCGCTTTACAGTTTTTGCCACAGCCTCGGCACCATAAATCTATCAAAGCAGACGGAGCACAAGAAATGTAAGTGAAAATGCGCGTAAGAAATAGAATTCCTGTGTCACAAGCACGCTTCTTTCCCCTGACTGACGGACGGAGTAGCTGTTCATTGGTTTCTTTTCTGGGGCCTTAGCCTAATTTATCTAGAGGGGAAAGAAACAGGATGATAATATTCATTTGATAACTCCATTCTACTTGTTAAAAACAGATGATGTTACCAGATGGTAAAAACAGATGTTACCAAATGTTAAAAACAGATAATATTACCAGATGTTAAAAACAGATGTTACCAAATGTTAAAAACAGATGATGTTACCAGATGGTAAAAACAAATGATGTTACTAGATGGTAAAAACAGATGTTACCAAATGTAAAAACAGATAATATTACCAAATGTTAAAAACAGATGATGTTACCAGAGGGTAAAAACAAATGATATTACCAGATGTTAAAAACATGATATTACCAGATGTTAAAAACATGATGTTACCAGATGTTAAAAACAGATGTTCATTGCATGAAAACGGTTAGGAAGGTACTTAATAAACTTAAAACTAACTTGTGGTAATTAATGTGACCATCACTTCATTTCCATACATAATACAATTAAGTGAAGAGGAAGGGCATTTTCAAAGATAAATTTAGCTGATTAATGTAAATTTCAAGTGTAGTTGAAAGACGTTGTCTGTCACGGAACTGGTCGTATAAATCCTCAGTGATGCTTCGTTACTAGGCAATGCTAAATATTGGTGCTTGAATACTAAACAAAGCTAAATATTGGTGCTTAAATACTAAACAGAGCTAAATATTGGTGCTCGAATGCTAAACAAAGCTAAATATTGGTCCTTGAATACAACACGAAGCTAAATATTGGTGCTCGAATACTAAATAGAGCTAAATATTGGTGCTCGAATACTAAACAGAGCTAAATATTGGTGCTCGAATACTAAACAGAGCTAAATATTGGTGTTCGAATACTAAACAGAGCTAAATATTGATGCCTGATAGCTAAGCGATGCTAAATATCGATGCATGATTACTAAAAAAAGCTAACTATTGCTACCTGATTACTAAGCAATGCTAAGTATTGTTGCCTGATTACTAAGCGATGCTAAATATTGTTGCCTGATTACTAAGTGATGCTAAGTATTGTTGCCTGATTACTAAGCGATGCAAAGTATTGTTGCCTGATTACTAAGGGATGCTAAGTATTTGTGCTTGTTTATTAAACAAAACGAAGTATTGTGTTCGATTACTAAACGATCCTAAGTATCAAAACCGGGCTTGATAACCACTGATTTGACTAAGCTAAAACTATTAGTAACCGACTTCTAACATATAATATTTTAAAATATTTTTCATTTCATAATATTATACATAATTTTCAATGGATGTTTGTGTAGTACCTTGTTATATATATATATATATATATATATATATATATATATATATATATACCGTGAAGGCTGAAATATATCCTTTCCCACACAAACGTCAGAAAGTATGGGAGGTAATACTTATTGATCAAAATTACATCAAATTTAATAATTCCAGCAGGTCCATAAAATATTTAATGAAAAAAGAGACTTTTAATACCATTTTTTACAAACTGCGACTTCTATCAAAAATAGATCTTCTTATGACACACCATTTCAAACAGTTTTTTGCTGTATTCTTTCAAAATTATAATTCTTAACTCCTTCTGTGTTCGGGAGATCATAACTGAAAAGAAAAAAGTTTACAGCACTCATGTAATTCAAAAAATATGAATATCATTTATGGATTCTGTGGAAACATTCAATGTAAAAATTAAGAAAGCTAAAGTGTACATTCATTTTATTTACTCTCTGTTTGAAGACGAGGAGGCGAGTGGCAAAAGTGCTCAGCTACTCATGGTTTAACTACTCATCATTTGATTACTCATCATTTAACTACTCGTCTACTCCTCGTGTGCGTAAATTAAGGAATTAAAGTATGCGTGTAACAGTTACAAGTCAAAGAAATCAAATGAAAGTAAGAGGATGTTTGATCAACGAAACTTTTAACTACTGCCTTTGAATAACATGAAGATAAAAATAGGTTCTATTTTGCATTGACAATAAAAAATCAAGTTGCTTGATATTTGATGATTGTTTGATCATTAATTGGATATAGAAGAGAACAATTATGAGATCAATTTCTGAATCACGTACCGGAATGGAATCGTCGACGTGTGTGGAGGAGGAACTGTGGTGTTCAGTGTGTTAAAAGCAACGATTACAAGTTTGGAACTGAATGAAGTTACCGAAAGTAAAAATATATTGGAGTAAATAGGTTCATTAAGTAGTTTTTTTGACCAAATGAGCTTGTTGAGGTGTTGGGTGATTTCAAACCCGAAATGAAAGTTGGAGTAGTTATGAATCACTTACACATGCATACACGTGACGTCATCCCTACAGAGTAGCTATGGGTTTTTTGCGTGGTTTTATTGAAATTGGACAATATGTGATGCAGATCAAAATATTGACCAGTTGGCTATGGGAAATCGTTGAGCAGCAGTGATTCTATTCGTTGCCAGTAGTGTCGTCTTTCTAAACGTTGGGAGAATGCATTTTCTCTCCAGATTCGAAAGGTTCCGAGAGGAGTCATGACAAGAGAAGGCTTCTAGTTTTCTTTTTTTGGTGCCGTCGTAACACACAAGAAGTCTAAACTTTTATGACCTCGCTGTGCTTTGAAAACTCGATTCATTATTTAAATTTTGAGCAGCACTTGGTGATTGGCGCCTGACTCAGTACACGAGTTTCAGAGAACAAATAATTATGAGATGAAGCACTTGATAAAATAACTAAATTCTCTTGAACTTCTACGTCTTACACCAGTTTCAAGGACTAAGCACTTGATATTAATTTGAAAAATATTGTCAGCATTTTTTTGGAATGAACTCCTCTTCGAGCAACGACAAGAAAATAACGTAACTTTTATGATGGGAACAGCATACACCGCATGTTTAATGGTCGCCTGAAGTACCATGAATAATAATGATAAGATGATGAGCCCTGGGTAATTATTCCTGGATGAGCTCATCATAAAGAAGGGGAAATGAGGGTTCTTCTTCGATCATATAACATTTCTCATTAAGACTGCATTATGAAATATTTTTTCTTTCTGAAAGGTCTTCTATTTGCGCGACTTATTAATGAGAGACTTAGTTCTCGAGTTACCTGACTCTAATAGCAAACTATAATATTTTAATTATTTGTCACAATGGTATGCATATAAATAGAAAACTTATTCTAAAAGGATGTCGTTCCTCTGCGGAAAAAACTTAAAATACAAAAACTTGCGTTTTATTTTATTCCTGAAAACTTGAGTTCAACTGTTGTTTGTTTTGCGTATTTTTGGAATTTCTTTGGTAAGTGAAGGAAAAATAATGAAGAATTATTTGCCTGGAGATAAAAGCTCCCAGTGGAAACATTTCAAACAAACAGTGAGAACGTCTGCGTTTTATTATTAATTTATTTTGTGGTTTGCAATTTTCTATTGGTTTATTAACTCTTAAAGTTGCAAATTTAACCTGATAATTATGATTGATCATCCCCTGAATTCTTGACTTGAACTCCCACGTAATCCCTCGATGTCATCACTTCCATGTCATCACTTCCATGTCATCACTCCCATGTCATCACTTCCATGTCATCACTCCCATGTCATCACTTCCATGTCATCAGTTCCATGTCATCACTTCCATGTCATCACTTCCATGTCATCACTTCCATGTCATCACTTCCATGTCATCACTTTCATGTCATCACTTCCATGTCATCACTTCCATGTCATCACTTCCATGTCATCACTTCCATGTCATCCCTTTCATGTCATCACTTCCATGTCATCACTTCCATGTCATCACTTCCATGTCATCACTTCCATGTCATCACTTCCATGTCATTACTTCCATGACGCGCCCACACGGCGAGGAGGTCATAAAATATGATGCAGTGCTGGGCAGGTTGCAGTCTACTGCACTCATCGTTTCTGTGTAGAACAGACCATTTATGTTCAAGTGGGTTCATCATTTCTGAGTAGAATAGGCTTCTATTTTCACAATACGAGTGTTTTAATTGAAGTGGAAAAAATTCTTCAAGTTCAAAAGTTGACGTTTCTAGAAGTAGGATTGATTTTTCGTGAATAAAAAGTTTTATTTGAGTTTTTTCTTAGGCAAGTTTTTTTCAGGTGGAAACATCGTTCAAAAACCAGATAAAAGTTTTGTTTAATAGATCAATCATCTTTTTCGAGTGTAATTTTTTAAGACAGCTGTAGATGTCTTTTGTAGTGGAATAAAATATTTAGTTCTGTATCCTATGAGAGTACTTCTCCTCTGGAGAAAAAATCATGTTATGCATTTTAATAATTTGCTCAAAATCAATAGCCATTAATTGCCCTTTGCAATAATTTCTTAGACAAAAAGAAAACTTGGCTTCTGGATTAAAGTGACGCAGTTTAATGTTAGGGTTATATGCATTTAATCTAGAATAATAGTCTTTCAAAACAAAATAATGAATGTTTACATAATTTCACAGCAGAATAATGAATATTTACATCATTTGACAGTAATATCATAAATAGTCATATCCTTCTGCAGCAGGTTATTCAATGATGTAATTACAAAAGAGAGATATTTTTTCATTCAACGTAGAGTATTACATTTTCCTACAATGAAACTACACCTAGTAGGAGCATGCAGAGTAATGTCTTTGTAAAGGAACTGTTTTCTACAGCAGTGCTGTATCTTGCAGTACAGTGCTGCGGTGATTAAATTACTAATATAGTAATTATTAAAATAACAATAATAATAACTGCATTAAAATGACCTTTGCTCGTGTGATAGCGAACTGATAATATGAGGTAAGTAGAAAACTAACATACGTGTTGCCATATTTTGTGCACGTATCTTCTACGTGCACAAAGATACATGAACAAAATATACCAACACGTATACTAACAATACATCATTCGATGATTTAACGAGGGAGATGAAGCTTTAAACACCTCTTTATCTCCCCATATCTCAATTGAAATGCTGGAATTTAACAGCGCAAGTTTCACTGATATTCCACGAAGCGGAAACGTGCATAACAGGGTTCCCTCGCAAAAACATAAATGTTTAAAAGTTTGCAGAAGTTTAAATGTTTCTGGACAGCAGGCGTTCGATTTCGTAAAGCTGCGCTCTGAAGTCTTTTGTTTCTCGTCGGCGTCTGAATTTCGCACCAGAGTGGACCCACCAAACATGTCATGAGCAGGCAGATGCCTTTTGTCTGCTTGCATTTCGTGGAGAGCGATGGACATTCAGTGTTGGTAAGGACATTCAGTGTTGGTAAGGACATTCAGTGTTGGTAAGGACATTCAGTGTTGGTAAGGACATTCAGTGTTGGTAAGGACATTCAGTGTTGGTAAGGACATTCAGTGTTGGCAAGGATATTCAGTGTTGGCAAGGACATTTAGTGTGGAAAGGAGTATTCAGCGTGGGTAAACGAGAGATATTCAGTGTTGGCAAGGATATTCAGCGTGGGGAAACGAGAAATATTCTGTTTGAAAAAGGATATTCAGTGAAGAGAGGAACATTCAGTGCGGGGAAACGAAGAATATTCAGTGTGGACAGCGAATTATATTCAGCATGGAGAGACAGAGATATTCGGTGTGGTGTGGAATCCTAAAGATTCTCCACGAATATTTGGGACTTGATAACAACAGAATAACCTTTTTACTTACGTGAGGAGACACGTTGTGTTCGTGTAGTTCTACATACAGGGACACAAACTGAGGAAGTCTATTATGTGCAAGTCAGGATGGTTTCAGTTCAGACTCTTCTTTATGCTTCTTACATATTTTTACAGTTTATAGTAGAGCTCAATTCTCTGCCATTCTATGTAAAGTAATAGGTTGAGTAGATTTTCTATTTTGGATTTACGATGCAGAACTCTGGCTCTATCAGAAATAGATTTTGATTTTCATTGCTTACCTGACCGGTGTTTAGTTTCACCATGGCATTCCTGCCTGTGGAGTTGATTTTTTACGCTCATTTGAATCCAAGCCAAAATTATTGTAACACTTTCTTACTTCCGCTTCATTTCGCTTCAGCAAACATGTGTGAAATAACTGTAACTTGGTACCTGCAGTCAAAAGCAACATTCGATGTTAGACAAATTACAACAACTTATATGCAGTCTTTTAAAAGCACTGCATTTGAGTATTATCAAAGAGAAGAAAGAGTATACACTGCTCTTTGTTTCTGCCCTTCATGCTGGGTATCGTACGGCCGATCAGACTTCATACAAACTGTCCATGAGCGACACAAAAATAGCTCAGAATTGTAACGGCCCTCAAACTTATGACAAACAATTGAAGCAGTCAATATCGATGTTCTTCTTTTGGTTTAGTGACCTCTGTTCATTAGGCCATTTACAATTTTTCAATTTATGAGATAGATTTCGTTAGGTTAGGTTTAAAATTAGAGTGTGTCGTTGTCCAAATTCAGGAGCCATAGTACCTAAAAATGTAAAGTGCATCAATATGAATAATACATTATGAATTAGAAAATTTAAAAAGCATTAAGAAACTTCTACTAATTTCGAATTTTAGCAAGAAAAACACCATGGCTTGTGTTTATCAGTGTTACACATCATGCTTCCGTATGTTTATCTGGCTCGCCTCTTATTATTCCCCCATTATTACGCTGCTGAAATGTTAATAGTCTGTGGACTATCGAAAGTGGTCGACTAATTCAAAACATGAAACAGTCAACTTATTTCCAGCCATATATATAATTTATTTTAAGTAAATATTTATCATTTGACAACTGTAAGAACTTTACCATAATAAAATCCATCATTTTTCACAGACGTTGTGAATTCTTAGAAAATGATGGGCAGCCTCAGTAGAGTTTTTCTCCTGTCAGATATTGTTGTCTATCGAAAACCGTTATGTAAAGTATGATAAAAAAAACCAATAGGCTACAAAAAGCTATTTCATATTCGCTGCAATAAAATCTTATCAGAAAGCATCATTTCGTTGCTGCGGTCGATTTTCTTCAATAAACTACAGAGCTCAAATTAGCGCTGGAACTGCAACTTTCTATTCATATTATCATGGAATAGCGTTATATAATGTCAGATCGTCTCCTAAATAATGGATTATAGGAATATTTACAGCCCCATGACACAGTCTTGTGGAAAATGGTACTTAACCCCTCAGGGGCCGCTGTACTATACTCGTATATAAGATGTATGAAATCCTTCACTAAACTATGACTAATGTTTCGTTCTAAAGTTGCGCAAATTCCATAAAGAAACGGGCTAAAGGGTTAAGAAATCGTAAACCTGTTTGGTGCTGCTCTGCGGTCATCCACAAGCCAAGCTGCAGCCAGCAGGGCTGCTTAATTAACTCACGCTTGTTTTATTGAGAAATACAGGTAAGCATTTGATTCCTGGTCTCAATATGCACTTTTTATGCCTTGTACTTGTGAGTAATGAAATTCATATCAGCGGGAATGTTGTTATTCAAATTTACAATTTAATTTGTAATTTTTTAGTTTCCCTTTACGATAATACAATCGTAAATTTGAAGTGATGTATTGGCCGTTAGCTATGTATTGGCGCTAGTGATGTCCACGGTTGTCTCAGGTTTATAATATTGAACAATATCATCAATAATTATATAATCAATACCGATAACAAAGCTTTAATGCATGTGAAATTGTATTTTTCTATTTCACCATGAGATAATGTAAATATTTACAGACATTTTTATACTTTCAAAAACCTGAAATACTTATCAATAATATTTACGTGCGAGGAGCTTCTTGAAATTCTGGCTAAGAAGACCTACCTTTCAGCACCTCATGTTTCAATAGCCGCTGATTTGTTGTAAGTTTTTCCTAACTCTCAGCATCATTCAGGAGTTCTTCTCACTTTAAGAATAATTTATCTTCAAATTTGTTTGTATATAAGTGCAATTTCCTATTTCAAATTCCATGTTTGATCTCAACATCCTGAAAGCTTGCAAATTCTTTTAAATTAGGAGCCTTGAGACTTGAAAACTCCACCCAATCACATCAAGGCTTTGAATTCATTTTCTCTATCAAGACTCAATACAAGAACATGCCTTTAATATTTTGGCTCGATATCAATACGAGTTTTTAGGTAACGAGTTTAGATGAGCAGCTTTAGAACGCAGGTGCAATCTAATCTTCATAGCCTCTACACACTGGGAGCATGCAAAACCAGATTGCAGAGCTAACATGATTGGTGTGGTTGTTTTGAAATTCAATACGTTTTTGAACTTGTCTATCACACCCATTAAGCTCTCAATTAAAAACAGGCTGATATAGTTTATAGTGTTTCATGCCAGACGGTGCAGTTTGATGCTGGACTGCGTGGTTTGATACTGGAGTGTGCAGTTTGATGCTGGACTGCGTGGTTTGATACTGGACTGTGCAGTTTGATGCTGGACTGCGTGGTTTCATGCCAGACGGTGCAGTTTGATGCTGGACTGTGCAGTTTGATGCTGGACTGCGTGGTTTGATACTGGACTGTGCAGTTTGATACTGGACTGTGCATTTTGACGCTGGACTGCGTGGTTTGATACTGGACTGTGCAGTTTGATGCTGGACTGCGTGGTTTGATGCTGGACTGTGTGGTTTGAGACTAGACTGTGCAGTTTGAGACTAAACTGTGCGGTTCGATGCTGGACTGTGCAGTTCGATACTGGAGTGTGCAGCTCGATATTGGACTGCCCAGTTTGACGCTGGATTGTTCAGTTCAATGCTGGACTGTGTGTATTGGTTCCTCCATATTTAGCAGCGGTCTACGACCGGAATAATTACCATGAATAATTGTGTACCCTGCATACCATTCGCTCATCCCCACATCTGATGGAAGTTTGATCCTGCATCGGCCCTGGTGGCATCATTGATGACCGAGGGCTTGAACTTTTGTTTATGTGCAACCGTGACAAAAGCAAGGAATAAGAAGAAAGACTGTTCTGGATACACAATACTTGCTCTCCTGGTCCTTGTTCCGGCTATTTTTTCTAAAAAAAAGAGAACATGTTGCACCGAGAAAAGGTATTTGAGCACTATTATTGTCTACCAAATAGTAGATTTTTCTTCTTGAAAGAAAAATTGTGCACTGTTTTTTGTTATTTTTACATTACTATCAGTGTGTTGACCTTTTTATAACTGTCAGTACATCATACAGTTCTTTATTTACATTTGAGATAAGGTATGCTTCGTAATCTCCATCTAAAGTTAGGTATAATTCAAATACGTCACTTAAACTTACGCATAGTTCAGAGGCTCCATATTGATTATGATACATTTCACAGACTTCATTAAAATTAAAGTATAGATCATAATTTCCATATATATTTAGGTGCAGTTCAAAATTTATTTTGGAATTTTGTTGTAGTTCACAATTTGTACCAACATGAGACTAATTTTCTGAATTTATGCTTACAAAAAACAGCTTTCTGAAGATGTATTGTATAATGGACTTTAACTTTAAGAGCAAACAAAAACGATTTATTATTTCTGACAGCTTAAAGTATCAATACATATATAATCGAAAAATACGATTCACAGACTAGGTTGTTGATAAAACTTCAACTTCATTCAAATATTCACTCCTAAAATATAAAAGGAGCTTTCCCTTCAATAATTGTGTGCAAAAATTTCTTTCAAAGTGCTCCTGTGAGTGCTAATTAACTCTCATAGTTAGATTACTGACTCATTTTTACCTGGAGCTTACAGAAACAACTCCACTTCGTTGTGACCGTTATCAATTTCTCAGAATCAAATGTCCATCAGTGAGCGATGTGAGCAGCTGTCTCAAGGACAGAATTATCTTATTCTGGAGCATGACTCGGCTTATTACTGTCATGAAACTGCCTCACTGTCTTCTGTTGCGA
>VCRD01001763.1:101473-116168 GCA_006783055.1 Trinorchestia longiramus
TGCAAGTTCAGCGAGTTATCACATTTTTGCACAATAAAAGATAATCTAGAGACCAAAGACTCTTCAACTAATGAGAAGCCAACGTCAAAAAGAATGAAGTGAGTTCTTGGAGTTTTGTTCGTTGGATTATCTGTAGTCAGATGAATTTACCGAATAACGTTCTTTAGTGCAACTATAAATGCCCTTTTAAGAATTTTTCTTGGGTCCTTCCTAGAAAAATATGGTGAACGAAAATATTGATAAACGATTAAAAATTCTCCTTACCTCCATTAATATCGAGTTCTATATGAATACTCTGAGTCTAAACTTAATCTGGAGTGTGTATGGACTGCGTTTTATATCAGCTCATAACATTGCCTTTGTAAACAAGAACTGAAACGGAAATCAATGAACGGTCAAGTTCAGTAAATGCTAAAATATTTTGATTTAAGATGCTCTCGGCAACATTGTTCTTCTTCTTAGAATTCTGTGCGATAAATTCAAATTAAATGATGTTAGCACGAACAACATTCCTTTTTAAATATTTTCACAGCACCAACAAATAAAAGAACTCAAATTATCACGGATTAAAAAGGGGTCGGAATTCTGTAAAGGAATAAAAGAAAATGGATTGATTGGCAGAAGACTTGGTTCTTGCGTGCATTGGAGCAGGAGTTGCTGGGACTAACGGACTTGACGACCTGGTCTCTAACGACTTGTCCTGTGATTGTCTGAACTTAAGCTTTATTATAAGAGTTAGAGTGCGACACTTTCTATTGATAGGCACATAAAGAATACTGAATTCTTAAATTGATGATAAAAATGGAATTTAACACCTGTCCGTTAATAACAGGAAGAGAATAAGGTACCCTCATACTGACAACAGGACCAGAATGAGGTACCCTCATACTGACAACAGGACCAGAATGAGGTACCCTCATACTGACAACAGGAACAGAATGAGGTACCCTCATACTGATAACAGGACCAGAATGAGGTACCCTCATACTGACAACAGGAACAGAATGAGGTACCCTCATACTGATAACAGGACCAGAATGAGGTACCCTCATACTGACCACAGGAACAGAATGAGGTACCCTCATACTGACAACAGGGATATGATAAGGTACCATGACAAGGAAAATAGAAATTAATTATGGAATAAATTTCCCACAATTTGACTCCGAATGATCTGATTTACGTCACTTATTGTGTGATTTTCTCTAACCTATTAAGCACAAATGGGCCAATTCTAAGAAAGCGGGAGGCATTAAAAACCCATGATTGCATCGTTGTCAAATAATAGTTTCCTTCGTGCACTAGTGTACTGCAATATTATTGTGTGAGCTATGTCTACCGCAATTTAGTTACCTATTTGATACTCGCATGAAAGTGTCGGTAATTTCAATTGATAGAATACAAACACTGAAGTTCGTTTACCTGATAACAAAGATCTCGTCTAAACTTGGGGTTCGCTAAAAGAGTCATGCTAGAACTCGCTGTATGTATTGATTTAACGCGTGAATATTTAGTTACGCAGCACAATTATTCTTAAAATTTTTATACGTTGAATCTAAAAAAACTAGTGTACTCAGCCGTCAAAAATGACGGCGGAGATTTTGTGACAATACCCGTGCTATCAAAAATGATGACAAATACTGTTGGAAAGATATTAAATAAAATTACATATAAGAACGCAATGCAACATATTTATTTTTATATATATTAACAAAGGACAATGGTTTTAATTGAGTATTTCTTTAATGACAACATTTCTAGAGCATATTGTAATATGCAATACCCCGCCGAACTCGGTATCCACGATACGGACTCGAGTATATACATACTAAGGCTCTGGATCTCTCTAATTTTTCTAAAAGTGACTTATTATAGTGCACTTGTACAGCGAAAATGAGTGTATTAATTTACCAGTGAACTGAAATCAAGACCACCAGTGCCAATTTCTTCCTAGCTATTCTTAAGAGCGTGACACGAAACATATAAATACATAAACACACGACGGTCATTTTTAGTATTAGATAGTTGCAGTACATCACTATAATAATAAGAGCCGCGTCCGTCCGTGTGACCCCTTCTTCTAATCGATAGCTTTGATAGCAACAAGGATAAAGCTTAAGAAATACAAGAAATTATTCTATTGCATTATTTTTCTGTGGAAATTCAATTCCCTTTCACTTGCATTATGGTATCCAGAATACGCAATCGGCTTATTTTTACAAATAGAAATTTTCTTTGGAGCTTTCTATGTTGAAATTCATCATATTGCTTTGATATTTTTAATTGATAATGCGAAAAGAAATGTTTTAAATTCGTTTGACCAGTAACCTGGCTACCACTTAGTATAAGGCCCAAGATTTTGGAACTTGAGTTATTGTTTAAGAAATTGTGATTTTCTTGAAAAGCTTCGAAGAGATAATAGACGAAATTTCAGAATAAAATTCCGGCAAAAGAGGCCACCATGGATAGAAACGTGCCCAACCGCAAGAGAGAAGTAGCAAGACTTCGACAGCAAGAAAAACGCCGAAGACGATCGGATGAACAACGCGAAATAGCAAGACGAAGCAATGCTGCTCGCTAACGAGAAGCTAGAGCTAAATTGACCCTTGAACGGCGTTTGGAAATTCTACGGAATAATGCAGAGCAACACCGAGTAGCTAGAGAGAGGGTAAATGTAGGGTAAAAATAAAGAAGTGATACCTAATACCTGCAAGATCAGATACATGCGAATTGAGACTAGAAAAATATTTTCTCCCAGTACTAGCGAAACTTCCTTAATTATCTATCATAATATTATTAACTGTATATAAACGGGCATTGCACTAGTTAATTATAATACACACGCGCACGAACTGTACCTTCACAAATATCACATTTAGTAACATCGTACACGTAGAATGTCGGATGAAGTGTATCAAGCAAAGCTGCAGAGTAGGAGTCGAGAAGTTGGAAACTTAGTTGGGTAAAAATTACTGATAAAAAGTCGAAGTCGGAGGTGAATGTTTCAGAAATTCAGACATCGGAGTTCCAGGATTGAACTTCTGACTTCACAGCAGTGGTCATAAGCTGAAGTATTCACTTTTCCTGGGGAATATGCTACAGCTCAAATGCTTTGAAAACAGTTTCACGTTTCAAAAATAAATCTCATTTAAAACTTTTTGCAAACGGGAAAACTGCTTCAAGAAATAAGAGGTAAACGTAGGAACTCGTGGACTAATAAAATCCAAAGCAAAACACGTGTGGCAAACGTTAACGTAGCGATATGCATTTGCTGAATGTATTCGGTGACGGCTCTCAGGTGGTGCAAGAGTGCTCGAGCTTGTTCTGAAGAGCACTTCATAATTGAATTGTTTGCTGGAAATACAGAGCTGCTGCGTCTCCCAGAACAGGAGAGAGAATCAGAAATACCAGCCACAGAAAAACTGGCAGAGATAACAGTCGCGTTAGTGGGAGCAGGTTGTGTGTGTGTGTGTCTGTGTGTGTGTGCGTGTGTGTNNNNGTCTGCGTGTGTGTGTGTCTTCGTGTGTGTGTCTGTGTGTGTGTGTGTGTGTCTGCGTGTGTGTGTGTGTGTCTGCGTGAGTGTTTGTGTGAGTGCGTATGTGTGTTTGTGTGTGTGTCTGTGTCTGCATGTGTTTGTATGTGTGTATCTGAGAATCTGTGTATGCCTGTGAGTGTTTGTACAAGTGTGAGTATGCCTATCTGGGTATGTGTCTGTCTTTGTGTGCATCTGTGTGTGTCTGTGTGTGTGGGCGTGTTCATGACTAGACTCGTGTACTGTGTACAGTACACAGTATGTACTGTGCACAGTACGCAGTATGTATTGTGTACAGTACACAGTATGCATTGTGTACAGTACACAGTATCCTCCAAATCCTTCACGTAGCAAGACGATTGAACGGCTTTGTCCTGAGTGACAGTCGTCTTGAATTCGTATTCAATTTATGTGCATTACATTATATTATATTTTTTGTAGATTTATATTATATTCAAATTTACTTATACTATATTTTCTTAGATTCTCTGCTACGCATTCACGTGTTGAACCTATACTTTTATAGCAAAAGCAGAACTCCCTTCACTTAAATTAAGTGTTATTGTACAAACCCCATACATAATTTAGTAATGTTTACTTTTGAATTAAATTTTACTAGTAACTTAAATTATTAAATCAATTATAAAAGATATGATATTACAACAGTTTATATCAAAGGGATTTCTGCTCCTTTTAACTGAGTATTCAGTTTAATAAAGTCCTCTTTGTTATGTAAGGTTTCGTCTAAATTACTGCCTTTCGCGCAAATAGAATCAAGATGTCATTGAATTCTCGACAGTGCTGATCATTGGGAAGCCAAAGAAAGATTATGCGGTAACTCAATTTGCGCTGTAAAGATAAGATCAAAATCAACTACGTTGTGCTGGTCCTCAACCCGAGATCTAATATTCTGGTTAAAATTAAACGAGAAATTTAAAGAAGCACTTGCCAGCATCAAGCGCTCAAAGCGAAATTAAAAGAACTAGATTGGATCTGTGTTTTTTTTTTCGATTGCGTCAGCATTTCATGCATATCTGAACGAAGGAACGTGCGTAGAGCTTGAGACTGAGTTGGACGTTGCGAGTTCACTTGCTGCTAAAGCATCTCATAACACGAGAGAATTCATTAGCTAGTATCATATATTAAAAGGAAGAAAATTTTTCCGTCAATTTCATGCGTAATGAATGTTATATGCTGGCAGTTGACTTCTAAAAGTGGCATGAACGAGTGGTATGTATTGTTGTAGAAGCAGAGGCTTTTCAGCTTGCTTGCCCTCAACAAAGAGGGTGAGGTATGCCAGTCAAGCATAAAGACAGACGCAACTTTTTCAGATAAAATTCATCATGCAACAATGTTTTGAAGAGAAGTACACGCAAACATTTTGATACGTTGTCTTAATATGGCTTTTAATGTCTTGCTTCCATGTCCTAATAAATTTGTCTTTCGAAAATTATGATTTCTCTTAAGTTTTGCCCTGATGACCTCGTGGATGAGCAAGCCAGCATGACGTCTGAGCCACAGACTCGTGGGAATGAAGGTTTAATTATTTCTTGCTCGTGCGGTGTCCGTGCGTGATTGATGCATTTACTTTAAACGGCTTGGGACTTGGGTAGCAACCCAAGAATGGGCCAAACGGCGTGTTTTTATTGTCATGTATTATTTTTAATGCATGAGGAAACGGTAGTAGTAGTAGTAGTAAGTAGGTTTTACGATCGGAGTCGTAATGATGAGACTTGAGAAGAGAAGAAACTGAAAAGCTCCTTTTTCTGTTGGAAAATTTTTCTCTTATAAAGCGGTTGCTCCTCTGGGGCATACAGAAATTATGGGAAGCAATTGCATGGTACATAATATTAACATACTCGTATTTTGCGACAAAAGTTTTACACGGCACAAAACTTTTAAGGTATTTAAGTTACAGGAAAGTTATGTATGAAGGCATGGAAAATGTTTAATCTAAAAGGAAAATTATGAAAATATTTAAAAGTTTCATTGAGAACTTTTTTATTAATTTACTGTAAAAGTTTATTGTAAAGGTGATAATTAGGTTGCTGAAAAAGTATCAAGAAAAAGTATCAATTCAGCAGATTCCTTGAGTTAAAAATTCATCATGCTGAAAAATTTACGAGCTTATTGAAAACGTTACAAGACCAAAGACGTTTTTCGGTAGGTAAAAATCTATAGTTATTTCATACAGTTGAACAACATAATAAAATACAGTACAATACAATACAATTTAAACAGTCAAAAGAACTTTACTTATTTTGTGCAGGAAAGAATACACGGAAAAGTTAAAGGATTTTTTCAGTGAAAATGGCCCTCATTTCGTATCATGGATGAAACGTTAGGAAACTTGAAGGAGTTTATCTCGAGCAAACACAACCAACAAAACACACGTAATTAATTGAAATAGCAAGGATTATTAATTAGAGGAGCAGCTGAAGGTCTGAAGCACGACTGCGACAACTCTCGTTTGCAAGGAACTTGTATTTTTGATTCAAAATTCTCTTTAATGTTTTAGAAATAGGTACAGAGGATCTTGCTTTCATGTTGAAATTAATTCTCGGTGTTTAATTATATCCGTGTAACTCACTATTTCTCATATAATTAAAGAGATGCAGTGGTGGTTCAGTATATATAAATTCTCGGACTGTTCATGTTGAGGATTCAAATTAAATCATTTTGAAATTGATTGCGGTTGTCATCAGTTATTTTTATTCATGCAGACCACTCTGATAATTCACATTCACGACTTTACGTCACGAAAATAGAGGAAGTCAATACCTCTTGATGAAATGCAACTTGAAACCTGATATGAGAATAATTTTAAATTGAAAAGACAAAGGTATTCAGGAACAAGTATTTTCGTCATACGTTTTTGGCAAATACTCTGAATGAAATCCAATGCTCCATGTCATGTTCTGGTCCCAACAAATTAAAAATAAGAAGTACCTAGGTATTAAATGTCGTAATAAATAATGATAAATTCTTCAAGCTAGTATTATTTTTTGGAAGAATTTCGATCCAAAATGTTAGTGGTGATCACATTTCTCATATTTTTCCGATTGACCAGATTTTTTAAATATCACTGCAGAAATGTAAGTCAGATGCGTAGTTATGACACCTTCACTTCAGTAGTTGTGTCAATAGTGAATTTGCAGCAGTGATATGAAATCAATTCGATTCATTTACTAAATGTACAGCAGTCACACGACGTCTACAACTTCAAATTCAGATGTACAGCAGTCCCACGACGTCTACAACTTCAAATTCAGATGTACAGCAGTCCCATGACATTTTTAACTTTGAATTCACAAGTGCAGTTTCACTAACAAGGCATGACTTGGCTTGGATGAACAGGAGGCATAGGCCTGAACATTCATCACTTCGCTACAATCTTTGACTCGAACGCATCATGCTGAAACCTATATCAAAATTCACAGCTGTACCTGTCCTGCTACATAGAAAATTGTGCTCTCAGTGATGCATCTGTAGCAATGGTAAATTCAAGAACTAAAAATAATCTAATTTCTGTATATTAGTGATGAGGCAGTAGTGCAATTACCTTTGTAACAATGCATAGTGCAATCATACTGGTAACGTAGCAATAGTGCAGTTATCTTAGTGGTGCAAAAATTGTGCAATTATATTTGTACTCCAGCACTCCAGGGAAATGTAATATGAGTTCAGGAAGCTCGCAAAATACCATGAATACCTCGTATGCTTGCTGACATGAAGTCTCATGGAAATCAAGAAAAGGCAAAAAACTACACATAGGAATAGATCTATGATCAGTATACTCATTATTATCAGCTTCTTTTTCTCTTGCTCCTTGCTATTGTGCTACTAGATATTAAAATACGTAAATGAATAAAGATATTCAGCTCCAGCTATTTTCCCTTTAAAAGAAATAGGTATTTTGCTCCTACAAATAAATATTTTGTCCTCAATAAATATGCCTTCAACAACGCGCATGCTGTTTATCAAGAACAAGTGAACCATCAAGCACAAGATAAAAGGAAAAGTAATAAAAGTTTGTCTTTCAAGTCATTTTATTTTTACATTGTGCTCTGAACTGAACAAATATTTTTATGTTTCGCAACCTTCATGATTGTGAACTTCCCAAACTCTGAAAAAATACCTTCCAAATTTTTCCTAGCAAGTCTATGATATATCATACATATGCGTGAATATTTCCTCGTGATTATTCTTCCTATCCAGGCGCCATATTTCTTGACAAACTTGTGTGCATTCTTGAAGGACGCGTTTTTTTATTTTGTGTTAGCGAACGATAGTTCGCTGAAAAGATGACTTTCTTTGATGAGGAGTTTTTAGCCGTGGTTACTGCACAAAGAGATAAAATTTAACTGAAGTGAAATTAGGTATATTCGATGCAAATATTGCTGCTTAAGTAAACACGTTTTTCATTGACCTCAATGTGCAAGACCTGCGTATTCATACTAAATTTTTCATCGAAATATCCCATGTTCTGTGGGAATAGAAATCGCATGCTTGTATTAATACTCCATTGAACATTTGTGAATAATTCATCCTGATGATAATTCATTTGAATTTGGCATCAATGTATAGTTCATGCAAATCAGAATACGTCAAACAGCACAAACATAACGTACACTGGCCAAAGGCTCCACTAAAGATGTCAAACATCACATATGCGACAACGATCCAAAGGCTCCTCTAAAGACATCAAACATCGCAAGCACGACAGAACAGCCAAAGACCTCAACATTCAGTGCTTCAAAATACAAGGGCTGGGAATTTCAATCCCAAAAGAATGCAATTAATTCGAAGGCATGATTGGCCAGCGGCTGTGCTCCATTGTGTGCACTGACGCAATCATCCGAGCTGTCGTTGCAATCATCCCACCTGTTGATTTAATTCACTAATCATTGCCGCATTCTACCTGTTGATTTCATTCAATATTCAATGCTGCATTTCATCTGTTGATTTCATTCACTATTCATTGCTGCATTCCACCTGTTGATTTAATTCTTCTCTCACTGCCGCATAGCACCAATTGATTTACATAATTCATCACGATTTCATTCTCTGTAATCCATGTAACTGACAAAATTATTACTTATAATTCTAAGAATATAAGTCAAAACTGTTATTGTATGTGTATGCGTGACCAATTTATTGCGTTTTCAACCTAGAATTAAAACATGATTGTCATTTTTTTCAACTGTTATATATCTTTATAGATTCTTTTACGTATCTTTACGTATTCTTGTACATCTCTTTATACATTCTTTTTTGGATCTTTATGTGTTTTTTTACATATCTTTATGCATTCTCTTTAGATATTTCTTTCTCATGTTCTTTTATATATTTTTATACATTTTTTGTATATCTTCATATATTCTTTTACATATCTTTTCATTTTTTATGGAGCATATGCCTGACATAACCTCCATTTAGCTACGTGTATATCTAGAAGCGCCACACAAAGTAGTCCCGGACGTCTGTACAAACAGACCGATAAGTGGCTCTTTCTCTTCCCTGGTCGTTTCCTTGAGTTCAGTGATGGCCCTTGGTCTCCTTGCATGCACTCAGTCCTTCAGATAGCGCCAAGGCAAGAAATCTGGGGGCTAAGGACTGGGTCGTGAGGTGCCCACTCAAGATCAGTTTTGGAACTGATCACCCGGCCTCCTAAGTTCTCTTTCAGACAATCTTTGGGTAAGTTTGAGGTACGAGAGCGTGGTTCCGTCATGGAAGATCTAAAAATTTCTCTTTAACGACAGATGGATTAATGTCTAACATTTTCGCTATCACTTGGCGCACATGTACGTCAAGTGGTCTCTTGTTGTGTACTCTAAATTTCAAGCAGCAGCGAACGTGTTAAAGATTTCGGCATATTGCATAGCTTTCTTTGCTTCCTGGACTTGAAAATCAGATGGGAAAAAAGAAGGGACAATATGGGAAAGTATAAGCAAGGAAATGAGAATGAAAGAGAAAGCTAGGAGATGTAGAGAAAAAATATGAAAGGAAAATAAGAGTTGAAGAAGGGCAAGCAGAGGCTGAAGGCATTACGGCAAGGCTGTAACACCTTCCTGCATTGAAGCTCTCTACTGTCCTGTGCTTCTTGAAGTGCTCCACTCGGTTTGAATTTTTCTTTCGAAGAATAGCTTTTCCCATTCGAACTGATACATGAATCCTTGCTGAAGTATCGTAAATCAATCTGTCAATTCAGTTCAATTCAATTCAATTCATCAATTTCAAATGATGACGCAGGCAACTCTAATAATGACGCAGGCAACTCTAATAATGACGCAGGCAACTCTGATAATGACACAGGCAACTCTAATAATGACACAGGCAACTCTAATAATGACACAGGCAACTCTAATAATGACACAGGCAACTCTAATAATGACACAGGCAACTCTAATAATGACACAGGCAACTCTAATAATGACACAGGCAACTCTAATAATGACGCACGCCTGAGCTGTATGACGCACGCAACTCTAATAATGACGCAAGCATTTTTGCCTCTACTTGCATCACCACCCACCATCATCCAGAACTCGTTTCCAGTTGATGCCTCGATGAAAATAAACTGGCAAAAGCTTTCACGCACCAATTTTGGTAGGCCAGTTTTGTGCCACCCCACAGAAAGATGGCACAACGCGACTCCCTTCGGAGTGTTGCTGAACTTTGTTCTGTCGTGCGACTGACGATATGCAATCTCCTTGTGTTGCTGCTATTTGTGCTAGGTCTTGTTGTTGTTGCAGGGAGCTTGATGGTAACTACGAGCTACTACGTCAAGGCATCGATACTTTTCAGCAGTTCACAAAGGCTTCATCTGAACGCCAATGCTGCCAAAGCTAAACAGACGCTAGCATGCTTTGGTGTCCGTTTTTGAATAGATTCAAGTATTGGGATGTTTCATCACTATGAATACAATTATTGCATGGAGATATATTGCATGTTATTTCGAGTTAACACAAATATTTTGTAGTGTTGAGTGTGTTCTTGTAGGGTATTTAGAGTAACTTCTACTTCTGTATTGATGCTATTCGGGCAGTAACAGCCTGTGTGTCTGCAGCGTCGTGCTTGAACATAGCATGAAAATTTATATCTATGCTGCATATACAAGTGAACGTGAATTAATATACAAAAAAATGACCTAAAGTTGGGCTCTTAGAGTGCATGAATAAACGAAATGTGAAGTTTTTTCCAGAGATTCAATTATTGTGAATGAATTTGCACATGACTGCCGACGCGTAGGAATTGATTTTTACTGAAAATGTGTTACATGTAAATTATTTTAATAAAAGCATTTTACTTTACTACTTCTCGGACAGTCAGCAACACACGACCACTGATGATATTTAGTTAAATTTTGTATTAGAGCAAACGAGGTAAAACGAGGTGAAGGAAGTCCTAAAATTACGATATGAGAACAAATTTAAATTTGATTTTGCACCTACTCTGTAGTCCAAAATATTCCGGAAACGCAAACGATTTTCTCAAGGATTTGTCGATGAAGAAAATTTGGAAACAGACGCAATAATTCAATAAGCTTAATAAATTTCATAATGCACTCACATCAGCTCAGAAAACAATTTCCGGCTCTGATGTTAAATCTTTTATACGATGGGGGCATCAGAATTTATTTTTGGTACATGACCTATGATTTATACTTTAATTTTTAAGCAGTAGTATCACTTTTAATTTGGTCTGAAATTCTTTCACACTTTCTCTACTATTGATTTAAGTTTCGTTTGATTACGTTTTGGGGAACAATTTTAAAATAACATGTAATTTGTTGAATTGCATCCAGTAGCTGAAGTATGCTTTTTGGATTGCTGTTTGAATATATATTGAGTAACTTGTCAAGAAGTTGGAAAGTCTGCCATGGAAATTTAAACGTGTTTAGGTAGTCATTGATTGGCGAGTTAAAAAATGTCAATGAAGAAATCTTGATTTTTACGATTTTCTAAGAATTTCTCTGGACTCGTGTCTGTAGATGCGCATGTCATTTCCTAGAAAATATTTTACATCGCTGCTCAAAAGTTTTATTCTAAATGAAACAGAATTTACGATTCGGGGTAAAATTTTTGAGAAAAAATTCTTCTGTTTGAGCGGCATTTTTGCTTCCTTTTACATTTTTACATTTGCTTCTCCCTTACTCCTGATCTTTTCCATTTTATATTTCAGGTTGACTTTTTTACTTACTATCGTTTCATTTCTAATTCAAAGCTTTATGCATATGTTTTTGGGACAAATACCTTTCATCACAAAAAACAATGATTTTTTGCCTCATGAATGCTTCAATTTTCAGCTCTTGCTTCAGTTGATTTATCAAAAAACGTTCTATCATGAAAATAACTGGCAGCGATTGCCACAATACTCAAAATCCTCAGCATCATTTTGCTATCATTGGTCGGACTGGATTGCATGCAGTATTTACAATACTGGGGATGAAGTAAATCATTCCGGATCTGTCTTCGTTTTATTGCCACAAATCGCAAGGGCAAGACTGCAAAACTCCCTCTGTTTTAGCGCTGGAGTTTCAGCCACATGATCCAGCGCTGCTGTGTTTGTTATGGCAACTACTCGTGTGGTCTTTATTGTTCGCACTAGCGGGTTTTTCCTTTACATTTCCAACCGCCCCTGCGAGTTTCAGTGCTTCCTTTGTTGGTCTTGCACAGAGAAAACAAAGTGGGGTTGTCTCTATCGTTTTCTCTTTCTCTCCCTTACTCCAATATTCCTGCGCTGTTCTGTTTCTGCTCGTTGTGTTCGTTATTTGGTGTTTCCTTGCAAAACCTTTTTACATACGCTTGTTATAATACTGACGGCCCTTCCATGTTCTTCAGCCATTTGTGTTGCTAGTATATACGTATGTTAAGGAGAATTCAAAATCTCTGCAGGGTGTTCAATAATTAACGTTACAACTTTTAGGATCTTTTTTATTATGCAAACAGATGGATATGTAGATATGCAGCAAAAGGAAAATAGTAGGTAAATATGTAATAGTTCAAAATTAACACATTTTATTTCATATGCCTCGATAAGAAGCTAAAGGCGCTTAGAGAATGTCTTGCAGGAGTCACGAATGACTTTTTGGAGGATTTTTGTCCATTCCTTTTCGAGTTTTAACTTCAGTTTATGATGATGTGTTGCTGAAACGTTACTCTCTAATAATGCAATGAAGAGAATTCAGGTCTGAAAATGAATGAGACCATTCTTCCCTCGAACGGAAGTGGGTTACAGTGGATGCAAACCATTGTTACGATTTCTCATTTCCATGTGAGGGTGTCAAGTCCTGCTTAAATCACTAATTACATTTTTGAAACGATTTTTAGCTCAAAACAACAATGACTCTGCAAGAATTTCATTCCGGTAATTTTCTTGATTAATTTTCCTCCCTTCTTCAACAAAAATCAATGAACTTGTTCCGGTTTCAGTAATCGCAGTTCTAACCATCACTGACGCTGCTTCTTGTCTTCGAGTGACAGTTTGAGTGTTCACCTCACCAGTTCCAAACCAAAATCGATCATTTTTTATGTTATATTTTTGGTGAACATCAAATTTATTTTTGCCGCTGAACACGAGGCTTTCTGGCGTACCTTCGCTGATACGAGAGAAAAGCATTTCAGCTCTTACAAGATCCACAGTTTTTGATGGTAAAAACTGTTTCTTTTGATGATTGTAAGAAGAGGCCTTCAAGTATTTGTGGGAACGGTGCGCATGGTTCCGACAGATACATTCCCCTCTTTTGCCAGATTTCAGAAGGACCTCTTTGGGTTTCTTCAGACTTCTTGTCTCCTGATTTTGAGATTTTGAAGTTTTGATTTTGAAGGTTTAGAGGTTCTGGCAATTCGAAGACGACCTTGTCGAAGTCTATTTCTTATTTGGCTTGTCTCGTTGAACCGCTTCAACCATTCTCAGGACGAACACCTTGTTAACTTATAAGGTTTATGTAACATCTGTTACAAATTATATAACAATTACACATAATTAATTATTCTCAAGACGAACACCTTGCTAACATATAAGGATTAAATAACACCTGTTACAAATTATATAATAATTATATATAATCAATTATTCTGAGGACGAACACCTTGTTAACTTATAAGGTTTAAGTAACAGCTGTTGCAAATTAAATAATAATTATATATTATTAATTATTTTCAGGACGAACACCTTGTTAACTTATAAGGTTTAAGTAACATCTGTTACAAAATTTACCGTGTCATGCAGTTCTAAAATAGTCATAATTGTTAATGCAATGAAATGTTAATGTGACTAATTAATTTTACATTTGCGTGTAACGATAATTATTGAACACCCTGTGTTTCATTTTCGCTATCTTTCACAAATAATTTTCTAAAGGGTTTTAGTGATGTGAAATTAATTTCAAATCATTTTGTCTGTTAGATTTATTTTATTTTTGACGAGTTGAGAATTTTGTATTTTTTAGCACTGTTAGTGTCGTAAAAATTACATCCTGTGTGCGTGAAAATGCATCGTGCAATTTTTCAGAAACACAGATTTTTAAGCTTGTAACATACGGAAAAATACTTGTGTCTAAAGGTATTGTGAAAATGCGTCTAATTTTCTGAATTTTAGCAAGAAACATGCACGTACGTGAGGAAAAAACTCATCACGTAATGTTCACATATCACTCAGTTTTAATTTCCAACTGCCTTGTTTAAGAACAAGCAATAATGATAATCATAAATTCTTTGAATTTGTCTGCCTATACTGTTTTACTTGTTGTCTCACTAAACATGATTAATAATTAAGGAAGCCTATTCAACTGTCTTGCTTGTTGCCTCGCTCAACATGATTAATAATTAAGGAAGCCCATTCAACTGTCTTGCCTGTTGCCTCACTCAACATGATTAATAATTAAAGAAGCCCATTCAACTGTCTTGCCTGTTGCCTCACTCAACACGATTAATAATTAAGGAAGCCCATTCAACTGTCTTGCCTGTTGCCTCACTCAACATGATTAATAATTAAGGAACCCCATTCAACTGTCTTGCCTGTTGCCTCACTCAACATGATTAATAATTAAGGAAGCCCATTCAACTGTCTTGCCTGTTGCCTCACTCAACATGATTAATAATTAAAGAAGCCCATTCAACTGTCTTGCCTGTTGCCTCACTCAACACGATTAATAATTAA